>WAAG01059467.1:40745-53005 GCA_013390105.1 Tichodroma muraria | reverse complement strand
AGACAAAATAAGAAAATCCACACTGACTATACAAAGCAACCCAACACTTTTTAAGCACCCCAATCTGCTTTCTATCTCAAAGACAGAAATTATTTCATTATGCCCATTTGTAGAAGAACAAAATCCTTCAGTCAGGGAAAGCAATAGTGCAAATTCCTCTAAGAAATAATATTTAGAGGTGTGGATCAGAATAGCTGCAGTGGTAGCAAGCAGTGAGAGGCTTTGTATACTCTAAACCTCCCTTCAGCTGTTGTTTATCATGGCTGTGTTTTATCATTTGATCATATGAATTTTATAACAGGCATTTCTTGTTCTGGGCATTCACTCGTAATAGGAATCCCCCTGCAGTAGGAAATGTAACCATTTCTGATCGTTTCAGTTCTGTTATGGGGTGTAAGCCATTAACAGCTCTAGGCTTGTACAGGAAACATTTTTATGCCATTCTGTCTTAAGTTTTTAAGCTGGTAAGGAAAGAAACTTAAAGGCAACTCTCCTCTGAGTTTTTTCTATCTTGCTGTTTTAAGAAGTCATACTTAAATGATGGTAGTTTCTTATTGAGGGTGGTTCTAAAAATACATAATTTCAGTGGAAATTTATAAAGGTTTTTCTAGTGGTTGTGCACGTTACTGTGCTGCACACTTCTCGTGCCAGCCATCTCCCTTTCCTTTCAAACATCAGCAATTAAAGAGAAATGGGACCATGTCACGTTTGAGAGCAGAGCAATATTTGTGACCTGTGTGGTACGTGACACAAAAAGAAAATGGAATTTTTCTGTGCTTTATCCTTTTTTATGTCTAAAGGAGACCCAAACTGTTGCTTTCTAGTGGGATATCCTCAGCCCCTGTTTTCACTCACCAGCTGGCCAGGCTCAGGGGTGATCTCATTCACACACAGACATGAGCATGGGTGTGCACACACAAATGAGGCCATCCAAGAGCTGCTGGACCTTCAGCACCTTCACCCATCAACTCTCAGTACCACTTTCTGAGCCTGTCTTTTGAAGAAGAGTTCCCAAGGCTGACGATGTGTCTTTTCTAGAAGACGAATCACCTCTTTTGGCAGTGTTTTGCACAGCACTCAGTATGTTGCTTTGCTGTTTTGCAGGCTCACATTTCCCTGTGGGAGTTGTACCACCCAGAACCAAATCCCCAACGCCAGAGTCCTCAACAATAGCATCCTATGTCACTTTGAGGAAGAATAAGAAGATAGATCTAAGAACGGTACTTTAAAATGACCTTTGAGCATTGGACATGTTCATTTTTAAGTTTGGTAGTTACTCTAAAAGTTGGAGTTATTTTCATTTTGCTTACAAAAAAATAAAAGTAAAAATAAAAAATCACTGTTATAAAAGCATTAAATGCTAGATTAATGGAGACAGCTATAGAAAGAATGATAAAATTATCAATGCCATGTATGTTAAACTGCATGGAGACACTCAAACTGGGCAAGAAATAAATGGTAAATGACAGATCTACTGATCTACTGAAGTTCAGGTTGAGTTGAAAGCACATGAAGCATCTTTCAAACACTTGTATATGGCAATTTAACAGCCCCTTTATAACAAACACAGGCTTTTATTTATTTCAATACTAAAATGATTTGGGAAATAGTTAAAGCAACCACAAAATAGGGATGGAGTCAGCAGAACGCAGGTAATAAACCCGAAATCTCAGATTAGACAGTTCTGTAGTCTCTGGGTTAAAGACACACATTTGCATGTAGTTCATGCAAAAGAGAGGAAAGCTTTTGCTATAGTTACAGCACAGATAGTGGAGGAGAAGTTGTGAGAAGACTGGGAGAGGAGACAGAAACTCACAGGATGTTGACTGGAAAGAGAATATCACTTTTCATAACTGAAATCACTTACTGTAAGTGTACTGAATGCAGCTGATTAGCCTGAAGTCGATTTTTATCTGTCATAAAAAGTACAAATCTGCCTGAAAACCAGTGAATTTCAAGAATAGAGTAGGTAAATGGGTGTTATTTGGGAAAAATGTACTGCTTAGAATTACAGATTTTTAAGTGGTAATAAATCCACTTTGTTTCAGCCCGCACTTGCAGTTAAATGATGCCCAGCTGTAGTTTTTCTTGAAATAAAAAGGCAGAAATTACTATTAGATCAACTGGTATAAATGTCCTGCATCATTAAATTTCAATTATGTTTCTGTCTCAAGTCAAATATCTTGTGTTTGCCAGTTTCATAATGTCTGGTAAATTGTTTCAGCTTGAGAGGGTGGCTTTGAGAGAGCATCTACCCATTCTCTTAATGTTTGTCATTGGTGATGGTAATGTGATTGTTCAGAAGAGCAAATTATTCCTTCCTTTTATTTTGAATTTCAGTGTTCATTTATTGATAATTGATTTTTGTACTTTTTTTTCACGTACATAGGAAGTTTTTTATTTACCCACTATTTTTCTGCTCTTTAGTAAATCATTAGATGATCTCTTCTGGTAAGTTACGAGTCTGAAATCCTGGGGGTTTTTGAAACACATATATGTATTTTCTTCCATTTAAGGAAAGACCAAGGAGTGCAGTGGAGCAGCTGTGCCTTGCAGAAGGCTCACGGCCTCGAATGACTGTGGAGGAGCAGATGGAAAGAATAAAGAGACACCAACAAGCTTGTCTGAGAGAGAAGAGGAAAGGACTCAATATTATTGGTGTTTCAGACCAGTCTCCTTCCCAGAGCTTGTCCTATGTCAGGGATAATCCGTTCAAATTGGCACAGGTGGGTCCCACAGCCATCAAAAGCTTTGATGTGTCCAGTTAAAAACCAAAGGAGTTCATTTGAGACTAATTGTAGAGTCACAGACTCAAAAGGACAACATTCATGCTTACATGATTCTCTAATGATAGGAGCCACTTCTCTGCCTTTTTGGAAAGCAAACACTTCAAATCCACATCCATTTGATTGTGTGTTGTGATGTTTGGTAGAATTTCAAACAACATGAAATTGCAAAGTTTGTGACTAAAAACAAGATCAGGGAGAATCTGTTGGTGTTGAAATGAAGTCAATGCTGATTTCTAATGTATTCAAACATCTGTAACATTTTTAGGTAGGAATGTATATTTATGATCAGAGCTTCTAAGTGGTGCTCTTCTGTGGTGTTTGAGCCCATAAATGCATTAAAATAGAAACCACACTTTTGTTTTCACTCATTCTTAAACTTGTTTATTTGCCTAAAAAGTTTATTCATGGGTAAAGCATGGAGAGAGAAGAGGAAGATATAACTGCTTGTCATTAACCAGGGAATATTATTCTGAATATATATCTAAAAAAACCCCAAACAAAAACAAAACCCAAAAGGCCAAACCAGACCCAGATATAGGATAACAGATATTAGGCAGCCTACTAATTTTAGAAAGTAGTAGTATTTAAAATTACTTTTCCAGTAGCTTAATGGAGTTGATTTTTGGTTGTTTCTTGGTTTCCCTGGGTTTTTATTCTACTGGAATACTTTTTTCTTCAGACCACACTGTTTACTGATTTGGGTTTTTTTTTTATTATTATTTGATTTTCTACTGGTATGGAAACGCCTTTTTTTTTTTATTATTATTTTTTAGGCATTTAAACATCTGATTTTCCAAAAGCAGAGCCAATATGGTGCAGTGTCAGTATTTCCAAAGATGTTTTAGCTTTGCATTTGGGCTTGGTTTTTTTTTTCCCTCTCAGCATGATAAGCTGCTGCAGAGCTATGCAAAAGTTACTTTTTCTTCAAGAGCTTTGCATCCCCTGAAGACTCCGAATTCCAGTTTAGCCTTTGCACTAGAGCACCTGTATTTGGGCTGACATTGGGAATGCTGTATGTGAAGGGAGTTCCTGCAAGTATTCCTGTGATTAACACTGCCTTTCTCGAGAAGAGCTCGTGCAAGGCAAGGCTTTGCAGCTGTTTCTCTCAGTGGGTTTTACAGAGGTGTTTAGGCTTTGCCTCTTGCCTGTGGCAGCGTTCCGTACCGCGAGGTGGGGAGCTGCAGTCCCGTGGGTCACACCTGGGTAGCCAGCACAGGGGGGGAATGGGCCAAACCTGTGCCAGAACTCAGAGTAAAACTGTTCTTTGCACCGTGTTCCTCGGTCTTCTCTGTGAAATCAGGGCTCTGTGGATGATAAGAAATTTATAGGGTAAGCGAGAAGATCTCTGCGTTGAATATTTAGCTAATAGTCCATGTTACAAAGTCACTTTTTCTATCACAGCTTTAATTCTTCCAGAGTGCTATTTGGCTAAAGGCCCCAGGATGAGGTATTATGCTGAGTAATAGCTTTTATTTCTAAAAGCATAGTTTTTATGTCTATTGATTTTTAGAAAAATGGTGCAATGGCATTAACTGCTGGAAGTCTTTTCGACTGTGGTTTGGTTATTTAAGAATTGAAGGGGAAACAGGATTTTATAAATGGCCTGCTGTGTAATTTTGAAGTGATTACCATAATACAAAAGGAAGTTGCTTCACAAGTGTTGTTGGGACAAGCATATGATAAGGGGTGCATACTTTAATTTAGAAGAGCAAAGACAGTGATTTATGATCTGACTTATGTGGAATTTCCTCTTAATAGAGTGCATGTGTTAGATCACAGGAATTCAGCTTCAAGATTTACTGCTTCCACGGCTCCTATTTTTCTCAGCCCCAGTTCTCAGATGAGCCTCCCTTCGGGTCTGCCAATATCACGTTCACAGTTCACAATCTGAAGTCACCTCTGCCATCCTTCCTCAAAATTTTTATATCAACTTACTCTCGGTGCAATGGACGTTTTTAAAGAAATAATTCATATCCTCTGCCATTATCAGATACTGTGTTGTCCTCTATTAAATCAGTTCACACCATAGGCTTGGAGGATACCCAGGATAATTGGAGGAAGTGCATGCAGGTGCACTGTGAATTTTGTGCTGAAAGCAGATTTTTATCGATTTTTTTTTTCCTTAAACCAGAAAAAGCTTTTTTTATAAAAAGAGCAGTGCTTATGAATGCAAGTAAGAATGCTGCTAAGCTGATTTGTGACTGAGCTAAATATGAATGAAATTTCAGAAGATAAGGGTGACATTGAAATGCTGGGAAGGAAGGTGGGGCAGAAAGTACAATAATCTTACAGACAAAGAAATGTTAGACAGGCTGAACTGTTTTGAAAGGTACAAAAATGAGAAAATTCCAAGTCCTTAATGATTTCCATTTTCCGTATTGCAATCTACGCTTACAGTTTTTTCAAGTATTTTTTTTCTTAATCAGTTAGAGGACAGACAGCACAAGGCTCAGAACTGAGACTGTGCTAACTTTTGTAACAATATGTCCATGTACCAATTTTGTTCCACAGAATCGGAAAAAGGATGATGCAGTATCTGGTAACATGAAGGAGTTAGAGAGCACCAGCAGAGAAAATAATTTGAAACAAAATAATGGAAGTCCTGGAGAAGAAACAGCACAACTGAAAAATGATGGAGAACAAGAACATAACTCAAGTTTTACTAAAGAGGTACAGAACTATTCTTTATTAAACTGTTCATCAGCCTGTCTTGCAGTAGCAAAGTATTTTGAGGTACACACACCAGAGTATGGGAAAGTGAGCCAGTTCCTTTTGCTTGGAAGATAAAGACTTTGTGTTGGATCTACAACATTCCATAGAGAATCACAAAATAGTATCAGATCTGTCTATAGCTGAGACATTGAGTTTTCTTGTTATACGGTCTTTAAATAATAATCATTGACATATTCATTGCTAAGGCTACCCCAGTGTAATTTTTGACAGCCATTTAATGTCCCTGAATTTTTGTTTGGTTGGCTATAGTGCATCAAATAGTTTATAGAAAGCTGACACAAACAAATTGTACATGGAAGCAGGCAGTACCTGTACTTTTAGATATTGGCCACTGCTTTGATTTCTGCCTTGAAATAGTTTGAAACACGCTTGGCAGGGAATTACCTTGGTGTTTCTGGTACTAGCACTCAGCAAAACCAGCCTGACTGTGAAGAATGGATTAGTAGAGTTGCTTCTGTGTAATCATATCCTGTTTATAGTTCAATATTTTTTGAAGTATTGTGTGGAGGTTTTTTCTTCTTCTATATCCATATTCCTCAGTTAGTCATTCTTTTGTTTAGTCATCCTTTTGTTTTCCTATTTTATAATCTGTTTTTTAAATATATATCTGATGGAGAATGATATAAAATCAAATAACTAATTTATACTGTTATCCATTACAAACACTTCCTTATTAAGAGACTGTTGCTTTGTTAAATATGCAAATCTTTCAAAAGGAAAATTATGTAATACACTCAAATTGTTTATATGTAATCAAACTTTAAGAGCAGCATTCAGTCTTATCAACAAAATATTGCAGCATCTGGAATTTTTTGTTGGCATTGTGAGGAGAGGGATAGCATGAAAAACCAGGCAGGCTGCAATCCAAAAGCTCAGATAAGTTCTGGAAGTTATTAAGTCAAGCCCTGCCCATGGCCTCTGGTATAAGTTTTAGGATAACTCTCTTAACCTGCATGGTATTGATAAAAATTTCTTAAGTTATGTAATTCCGAGTTACTAAGTATACATGATGGCAAAATTTGTCTGTTAATAAAACTGTTTCCTGGCACTGTATTTCTTATCTGCCACTTAGTGTGCGTTACAGCTTTTTGTTTCATGATTTCAATTTTTTTATAGCTGTCAAAAACTGATGATCTTTTATCAGATGCACATGTTGTATCTGACTCAAAAGAAGTGAGTAATGAAGAGAAAGCAGAAAAGAAAAATAAATTGGAAGAAACACATGATGGTGATATAAGGTAAAAATCAAACAAGATGTTCAGAGGCTATTTTAAACTTGCATGTTGTATTTATTAGCTGAATGGACCAAGCAATTGCCATAAATACTGAAAAGGTTTATTTATAAGGTTTTGAGTGGTTTACATATAGGGAAATCCATTGTGAGGCTTAACTGCTGCAGGGGTTCAGTCAGAGTTGATGAGTTGGTGGGTGAAGCAATGTTTATTTTGAAGTGTTGTCCCAGTTATAAACAGAATGCATTCATAATCCTTGTTTTGGCCTCCAAAATGTGTTCAATCATGTCAGTTCAAGCTTTCTATCAGTTTATCATGAACACTTCAGCCAGTGCTTCCATGGCATGCTATTTATTGCTGATATTTAGGAGCAAACTAAACGTTCTACATCTCCTGCTGTAATTTTGGCCTCAGTACTTTGCAGCATTGCAGAATTAGAGGGACATTATATCTTGGATATTTCTCTCTCACGATTCATAACTTTAGTGTAAGTTGCACAGCAGGTCCTGAGGGAGTTCTCACATTAGGTCATAACTTTGTCACAGAACCCTTCAGCAGCAGGAAACTGCAGGAGTTTATAAAGGAAAGGAGTTAAATTCCAGGTGCTTTTTTAAAAGTGTAACTACACAGAGTAGAAGGGTTTAGAAATGCCTGCTTAATTTAAAATTGTTTGGACTTGCAAGTTGCAACTTTTTTTCTATTAACAGGAGAAAATTAAATTATAGCTCCTATACTTAGTGGTTAACACCTGAAATTAAGTTAGAGCAAGTTCTAAACGCTGTGCTTTTTTTAAACAGCTTGCAGAATGTGACCACAGTTGCAAACCACAAACCCAAAACCAGCTCAGAAGAAAGTGAAATACTTAGTGTTCAAGAACAAGAAGGGATTGTGTCTTCACTTGAATTAGCAGCACAGTCTTCAAAAGGAAATCAGGCAGCAGCAGGTATGGAAAAGGGTTTGACTGAAGCACAACTTCTCCAGTACACATGTAGAACTTTATTTCATTTTGATTGCTTCTTTTGATGCTCTGAAACCCTTGTGAATTGAAAATGCTGAGCTAGTCTACATGTGAAGTGTACAGTTCTATAATGTACAGAAAAATAGTTTCCCAGTGGACAGCTACAGAAATTCCATTTTTCTGAGGTTTTAAATAGCTTTTATAGTTGCTAATTCAGGGATTTAAATAACTGTTGCCAGAAATTGAGTCATACTGTAGCTGTTGGTTGGAGCAAATCCTTCCTTTTTCATCTCACTCCTTGATATGTGTAGACTTTTTACCATTGCTCCCTGCTGCTGAGTGACCTTAGATATGCCCAAAATTGTGCAATTATTGAGAGTTTCCAATATTTTAAAGTAGCAAATAAAAGACCCCAGTTTGGCCATGCTTTGAGGAGTAAGAAAGGAAGGAAACAGAAAACACTGCCTGACTGGTACAATGACTGGTGGTGGGCTATTTTGCAAGAAGAGAAGAGAGGAATAAAGCAAAACTGTATGCAAAGAAGGAAAAAAAGAGGGGAGTGAATAGGAAAGGAGGAAGCAAGAAGATGGAATTCGAGACATTATTAGGGTATTTGCTGATGGGAATGGTTAAGTAAGCCAAATGGTTCAACTTATGGATATAAAAGGTGATCTGGACCTTTGTAGTGCAGTCAGCAATCCTTTCTGTGACTTGATAATCAAAACCAGAACTTGTATGTACATTTTGTACTGCTCAGCAGAATGAAAAAGCTTAGTTAATCTGAGCTGGGATATGAAGGTGGGTCTGGGCCTATCCCAGCTACTTAAATTTTACTCTTTTTTCCCTCTCTTTCTTGGCAACATGAAACATCAGCAGTCATGTGTTTGCTTTCTACTAGTTATTTCTAAGCCTGATTAAAGATCAAATATGCTCTCCCTTGAAGCTGCACTTTTTGTGCTGATCAGATTTGAAATCTTTACTTGCGTAGCTTTCACTTGTTTTTGCTTGTATTTGCTATGGCTTGAAATGGTGATTTTTCAAGCTTATCTTTATTATGGCTTCTGTAACTTGTATTCTTATTTATTTTGCTGTATGACTCACAGTGAAAAGTTTGCCTTCTTCACCAGAATCGTCCTTGTCACCAGCTCCATCCACACAGACACAGCTCACAGAAGGATCACATTTCATGTGTGTATAGTTACAGAGAAGTACGTTCTTTTTTTCCCACCTCTCGTGTTCCTAATATTCTTCCAGGTATTTGTATGCTGCTATTTTTGTGAGAAACATCTGTAGCTGGTACTCAGCAAGACAGAGTTACCTGCAGTGTTGACTGTAAATTAGGCAGAAAACAAACAAATCCGTGTATCGATCTGCTTGCAAGGATTGCATTCTCTATGCAGCTACAAAGAGAAAGGGCTAATTGCTTTATCAAGCATGTTCTCCACAACTGGCAGGGTAATAGCCCTTGGAATTACACAGGAGGCCTGAGCTGTCACAAAGCAGGGAGTTAAGGCACGAGCATCACTGCGCTGGTGCAGATGAGTCTTGATGCTTCAGTCACGGTGGTGGGCAAAACGGGCAGCCAGAGCTCAGACTCAGCGATGCACAGGAGGCAATGGGCTGGTGGCCTGAAGAATTTATGGCTTAAGACTAGAAACAGCAATTGCAAAGCTTTTTTTTTTTTTGTTTCTTTCTATAGAGAAAGCCCTACACAGCTGCTCTTTCCTGACATAGTGGGTGATTGCTTCTAGGAATCAAGTTAAAAAGCATGAGTTAGGCTAGATTTACATGTTGCTACCTGTGGTGTTACCCACTTAATGAATGACAATGGAAATATAAAGTGTGTGTTTGTTTAGGCAAGTGTTTAACAAAATTAGGAGGATATCAGTGTGAATGTTTCAGCACTTTGCTGGCATTTAAATCAATCCACATTTCTTTGTTGTCAGGGAGTGTCTGTTTTAATAATCTTTCTACTAAAAGAAGGAACTTTCTTTCAATGGCAATGCTAAATGCCATAGCAAATTTAACTTAAGAAAGCTTTAAAATCAAGAACAATTTAAAATTGAGATATTTTCAGTTATTTAGCATGAGGAGATCTGAAAATGCATTTTTTAAAATTTACTGTCCCAGTCACAATTGCCAAGGTTTCATTTTAGCAAAATTAGACTTATTACTCATCACAGAGACCTTTCTAATATGAACTAAGGGCAAGAAACTATTTATACTCCTTGGAAAATTATTAATATATTTTCTAATATTTTCTCCTTTTGAGAAAGAGGAAAATGCCATCTTCACTGCTCCAGCTCTTCCTCATGGGTGTGGTCTGCCCTGGTTAGATTTAGCGTGAATTTTTGTACTTTTATTCAAAATGTTTATTACAGAACTACTAAAAAAAATGAGCGGGACTTCCCTTCTGGAAATACTGATTTGTGTTAATGCTTTCCAGGTTCACTGTATAAATATACATGCATTTATCATGTGTCGTCTTTTTAAATAGGACAAACATTCCCCCATCAGCTGAGTTTTGGGTCACTGATGAACCTGCACTGCTGGGTTCTGTCTGCAGGCACAGGGCACCTGTCAGGAAGGGGGGAGCAACCAGAAATCCACCACCAATTGCATTAGGCAGCTTTCAGCTCAGATGATCAGATCAGCAAATTCATTTTCTTTAGGTTTTATGCTAAATAGAATAGAAATGAATAGGAAAAGGCTTGCCCAAACCCCACCCCGCCCGTGGTGAGGCGTATCCCCACAGCCAGTTCTGCAGGTGAGGCATTTCTGTGTTCAGGACAGTTCTACCTCTGGAGAGGCTTTAATTGCTTATGGCGGAGTGGTCCATCCGGAATGGCACCTGTCAGTCTGATTCTCTGCTTGCACAAGCCTCGCCGTGGTGGAGAGAGGATTGCAGAACTTCAGACCCATCCTTGTGGCTGCTCAGTGTCTGGGCTGAGCTGGGCAGAGCTCTTAGCTGTGTGCACATTCCACACTGCTGCACTTGATGCCTCTGTCAGTTGTTTCCTTGGAGTTCCAAAGCAAATTCGTGCCGTGAGCTGGGCTTAGCATACAGAGGAGATGGATGGGGCACAGTGCTTGCCTGCAGTATTTACTGCCCTTTGCCTTCTGGGGCTCTGGGTCCAGCACTCCAGTGCTTTGCTGAGAGATTTTGGCACATCTTTTAACATACAGGAATTCAGCATCCCTCATTTTCAAGAAGTCTTATGGCAAAGGGAACTTCCAAGCTGTAGGATCAGCCCTGGTCATATGCAACCAAATTTTTCAGGCAGCATCTGGAAAATGTATAGTAGATTTCAGGGAATGAAGAGGTAATAGCTATATTTGGCTTTTGCAGTCAATTAGAAAAATGATACTCTTGGCACGATGCCGGGGGAATTTGCCATAGGAAATTGGTGGCACAGGATATTGTAGGACTAAGGAGAAACCCCTTAACACAAGGCTCCTTTTTTGTCACAGCCCTTATTTTGCAGAGACAAATCTCTGTGTGTACCACTAACCCTGTTAGATTTTAAGCTTTGCATTTGCACTGAGTAATGGGGGGATAATGGAATTTTATACAGCACCTGGATTCAAAGCTCAGGAGCATTTTTACCAATGAACTGTTGAAAGCTATTTATAGAAATCCTTGCAGCAATTACCAAAATGCAGCAAGCTCTGGGTGGAGCACTTGGACTATGCTGCCAGTACAGTGTAGCAATTCAATAATTCTGCATCCCTCTTCAACATGTGCTTGGCATTTCTAAGACTAGTTAGGGTCTTTGCCATTATTACTGGTTTTAGGTGAAGAGCATTTGAAGGTGACCGTGTGTAACAGGATAAAACTCTCAGAGTAAACAGACTTTCGTTCGAAGAGGCGTAAACTTGAAAAAAAAATTGGTTTTGCTTCCTTCTGTCGAAATATCTTGACAGCAGTATTATTCATCAGGAAAACAGATTTTGGAAACAACTGATTTCTAAGATACTTTATTATGTTCTACACCTACATTGCTAGGATGAGGTCAGGAATTCTTTGCTGTGTGTAATCCCCTGAGTTCTTTGGACAATATTCTGTTGCTAAAAGAGAGTAACTTAATCTGTGTCTGTCTTTCAGCACTAACGGCTTCTGTTGAAACAATTCATGCCTGAGATGTATGGACCTGACCTATGAAAATATGAGAAGATATTGTACAGTATATTTTAAATCTATGAAATTCATAGTTCTGATGCTTTTGGCCACAGAGCATCGTTTTATCACTTCCTGGAAAATGTTTATTCCAAGAGAGCTTTAAATGGCCCACGTGTACACTCAACAACCTTCAGATTGTTCTCCTGATACCAGCTTGCTGCTACAATTCCTGTGCACATAAAACAAAGGCTCTTTTTAATGTGCAGCCTACAGTCAGAACTTTATTTGCTATTCTTCAGAATTTAATGTTCTTTTAATGATGGATCATACAAATTTACTTTTTTTTGCTTCTTTTAGATGCATAACTCGGTTAATTTTACATATCACCACTAAACCTTGTTTTACACTTTTTAAACATTACAATTTAT
>WAAG01059467.1:24316-40729 GCA_013390105.1 Tichodroma muraria | reverse complement strand
TTGCAATGTCAGCAGTTACTGCCACACTTCTGTCATCATAGACATTAATGTTAGTGGTTACTTTTTCTTGACTAAAATGGAGTGTAGGTATTTTGAGGTACTGGGCTTTTCCTTCATGGGGTTAGGGTGTGTACAGCAATAAGCAAGTTTTCAATCCAGTACTTAGTTTGTGTACAGATGTAATTATGTTCATTGTGTATATATTATACAATGAGCACATACGATGTAAGTATAAGAAGCCACTTATTATTGTTCAAATACAAATGTTCATATCCCATTTCTTTTATATCATATTAAATAAATGTTGATGTTCTTAAGGACCTGTATGGTTAGTATTTCTTCCAGCAAGCAGATGTCACACTGTGTTCCACCTTTTGATGTGGGGAATGCAACAATTCCTATCCCATTGGCAACATCACCTGTCAACCAGAGTAGCAGTGACAGACTCTTAAGAGATCCCAGTCTTCCTCTTCGGGAGAGAATTGAGGCTGTGACACAGAACAAAGCAGACAACCTGAGACTGAGATGCAAGAAATACAGGTTCAGCTCCTGGCTCTCCCAGACTTGTGTTGTGATACTGGAATAATCACTTAGTCATTCTGTGCCTCCATTCCCTGCCTGTTTACACGGGAGGTAATAGCCCGTCTTGGTGGGGTGTGGTGAGCAGTAATTCAATATTTGCAAATGCTGATTGCCAGGTTCCATGGGGTTAAGGAGAGAAGTGTGATGATTCCTGGAGGCTTTGGCATCTGCGTAGCATCTTCCAGAAACTGAAAGAAAACCTGAAATAATCTGTCAAGTGTTGTCACACTACAGATGTTACCAGCTTCGCTGTTCCGTCTCGCACAGCTGCCTGAATTTGCCTGAGACAAAAGAAGGTTAGAAAAGAATTAAGAGAAACGAAAATATTTCAGGGAAAGCTTTTGAATCTAGGATTCAAAAAGCTAAGGAATCTTTTGCAGGTTCGGGCAACTGCTGTGTGCTTCAGTGCATGTGTGTGCCATAAGTAGTAAGGCAAGTTTCACAAGAAGGCAGCTGCCAGCTCTTGTTGTGCTTTTTTTATCATACAAACCATATCCTGATCAAGTTAATGTTGCTGTTCTAGAAACTCTATAATTCATTGTGCTTTTCCATAGAGGACTGCCTGATCCTGTCCCTCTCCCCAAGTAGGAGTTTGTGTTGTTGGATTCTTCTGGCACTCCCAGCTCTGCTGCCAGTTCTTCCCGGTGCTCTTTGCCACAAAGATACAGAATATGTTGTCTGGCTACTTGTTGTTCTGCTGTTTTCTCTGAAAAGTAAAAAAATAGGGATCAGAATTCAGCAGCAGAGCCTGGAGGGGTCACAGTGAAAGAGGTGGCTGAAGGAAGGGTGAATGATGATGCAGGCAGACAGCATGGAGCTGAAAAGTTACCACATCGCCCTCTTTTTTTGGAACAGCAGCCCCAAATTAGTGCATCCTTCCATCCAAAAGACAGAGCAAAGAAGAGGGAATGTGATTTTGTTGCTCAACCAACCAGGGCTTAAGTTCAGTGGCATCACCAGAACACCTGAGGCAAAGCAAATAGGGCACGCCCTGTTCTCTCCCCAACCCTTCTAGAGAGAGCTGTTTGCTGTCAAGTTTTGCAATCTCTTCCTGCCCTTGCTGCCAAGAAAAGAATTGCAGCCAATAAAGGAAAGAATGACTAAGTGATTTGTGGACATTTATAGATGCTGTCTGTGTATAAAGCAGTTGTTGGTCAGGTATGTCTGCGAGGAACGTGCAGTTCATAATGGAGCTGGGCAAGGGGGGAGAATGAGCAAGTTTGGTGATAGAAATGTTGGCAAAGAGCAAAGGTGAATGATGCAGGAACGTAGTAATGATCATAGACTATAATTTCACTTCCTGTGGGCACTTGCTGCAAAGACTTGGAGTTTCATTGGGTGCTCTATTTTTTTGTCTTAAAAAAAAAAAAAAAAATAAATGTATGGCTTTGTGTTATCACAGAGCATCTACTGTTTCTTACCTCATCAGAATAACTCATCCCAGTGATCGTACTCCTGAGATACAGAAATATGAGAATACTGATATGGTCAGCCTTCAGACATCTATTTTAAGTTTGTATCTAGGATATTTTTATATTTCTGACTGATCGCTTTATTGGCTATTGCACTGACACTTGTATATATGGAACGTGCTTTTTTTTCAAAAGCAAGAGTCCTTAGGAATAATGCAACACATTCTCTACAGATGTTCATGCTTTTCAGAACCAATTACATCTATTTTTGTCTTTTGTTCACCATTTGCATTGTTCCAAGGCTACTAGAGAATGTGATTCTTTTAAGTCCCTTAATAAAGTGACATTACTCAAAAAGTTATAGTCGGTGTTGTGGCAGTTTTTGTATGATGTGGACTGGCTCAAAGGGAAAGACCTCACTAGGCAGCTGAAACCCAAACCTTGTTTATGTTGTCACTGAGGTGGAAAAAGTAGTTCTCATTTCAGTTCACATTTCCTCAGAAACACGCATCATAAAATGAATCCAGTAAGGTTCTATTTTCAGGAAATCAGAAAAAGAAATTGCACATTTCAATCTAAATCACATTCATTGGACAGTCTGTGACAGAATTCTTATCAACCCTGCTGGATCCACTAGATGTACCAGGAGTGCACGCATGAAAAACATTAATGAATTGCACTGTCAGTAATAGATTTATTAAATTCTCTAGGACTTAGACTAGTGGCTTAAGTTGTACCCCAGGTGAGCAAAACAGCAAAATAGAAGACCTTTAACCAGTGGTGCTGTTGGATAAGACCTACCTCAAACTTTTCATTATATTTTAAAGATAAGGTGGAGGGGTTTTATTTTTCCTTTTCTAATAAACCATAAGTAGTACTCGTTCAGACCTCAGAAAGGGCTCATCATGTCTTTTCTACACAATACTATTTTGTCCCTGTGATCCTGGATTGTGCTGTAATTATTTTCTGAAGTTATTCTAAGGTAGTTTAATGTTATTTCAGTTTGAATCCTAAGTTAAAACGTTATTTTCTGTCCTTTAGAAAGCTGACATTTAAACGGCTGATAAACAAATTGCCTGTACCTGGCATTAATTATATATCTGAAACAACTTAAACTTTTTTAAGGTTGCATGTGGAGATAACAAAGCAACATCTGGCCTTCATTTCTTCTAAAGAACATTATATATCCTTGCTGGTATATCCTAGGAGCTGTTGGCTTGTCCATATGGGAACACTGAAGAAGATGCTACAAAATAAAATGGAATATACTGGTGGCTGCAAACAAATGCCTGACCCAAAATGAAGGCTAAAAGCAGCTGCTTTCTGAACTTGACACGCACAACTTGTTACCCAGCTGTTCCAGATGTGCCAGCATTCAAATGTTACTTGTGGAATGAAGATTTTGGGGGGGGGGGGGGTTGGGGGGGTTNNNGTTTGCGGGGGGGGTGTTTGGGGTGTTTCTTCATGCTGTGGTATGCCAAAGGAAATGTTTTTAAGGTCTGTCTCGATATTGTCTGGCTGCTGTGGTGAAACTGCAAGCAACTCAATTGCAGCTCTGGGTAAGTGGCATCAGCGCAGAGGTTGCTAATTGCCTCATGTGGCAGTCTGGCTAGAGATGGGTTTAAGAACACTTATTTAGCCTGGATTAGGTTCTGTTTGGGATAAAAGTAAAACTATAAGAAAATGGTGCTGTTTTCAGTGGGCTTCTGTAGGGTAGATCTGGACAAAACCAGATGTGGGATCATTAACCTCTTTATTACTGAAACCAAAACGAAAATAAGGAATTAATTTTTTCTTTTTGTCAAATTCTATCCAGATCCCTGTTCTATGGAACAGGAACACTTCAAAGTATTTCAGACTAAAAATGGAAACACCCTCTTGCTCTTTTGAAGGTGAAATGAGTACTGTTTAAAAAAAAAAAAAGAAAAAAAGCAGACTCTGCATGTTTAACTTTATATGTAGAACAAGGAAGATTTACTTACAGCCTCAAGGTTTGGTCAATGAAAACTTCCAGGAAAATATCTCATCTGTTTTTGTCTGGTCTGTGTCACAGTGAAGTGACTGGTACTGTACTGGACTCTCTTCTGTATCTTAAAATTCATTACAGCCCAATGTGTAAAATATTCTGCATTCCCTATGTAGAGAAAAAGTGCCTTATCCACAGCCCAGCTGTCTGTCCCTACATGAGCAGCTGAATCCAGGCAATCAGTTTCTTGCTTGGACTGGTGAAAATCTGCAGGTGCTTATCATCCTGAAAGATGGAGTCAAAGCATATCATGAGAGACACCCAACACTTCCAAGTAACTTGCATGTGAATCTCTTATTTTCAGCAATGGATTCTATTTAGAAAAAAAATTTTTTTCTAGGTCCTAGTCACCTTACTAGAAATACAATAATTCATAGTACAAACAAATTCATAAGAATTTATTTGAGAAAATTGTCATTAATTGACAGTACATTTCAAAGCAATTGAGGGGGATAAAAGACTGCAAAATTCAGCAACTCAACTCATAAATCACCTCTTTACAGTATGAATTTCTGGTGAGTCTTGACATTGATTACACATGTAGTTGAGTGCTTCATACTGTGCAACTTTCTTCTTGGTAAATTCCCAAGTCAGCAAGAACATGGAGGCTGTTTCAGATGTTTTAGCTTTAAAGAGGAATGCTTGTGTTTTTGGTTTTTTGTGGGTTTTGTTTTGTTGGTTTTTGGGTTTTTTTTAGTACGCTCATCCACCAGTTTAGGGAACAGCTGTTAATGGCTGTTGAGTTTACTCTTTTTATACACTGAAATGGCCATATCTAGGCAGAGGGAAGAAAAGGACGGCTGAACTCTCTGAACAACGTTTCCTGATGCTATTTTGTGTTTGGTTTTTGGCTGCCTGGAGAATGTCTCAGAGAGTCTGCATGTGGTACTGCAAGGAAGCCAGCTTATAGGAGTCAGGTCTAGCTGAAGGTGTCCTTTTGTGAGTGGGGAAATTGCCTGGAAACCAAAATCACCTTTGAATAACATTCCTGGCTGTTTTCTTAGCCTGTGCCAACAGACCCGTGATATTTTGTAACTACTGCTTCTAGTATATTGTGTCTACAAATAATAAATATTATTAATAAAGACAAAGTGCCTGGGTAATGTGTGAAATCCTGACCACTATTTACAAGGTAGCAGCTACAAATTAACCAGCCAGCCTCAGCCATTTAGGAGATTGCCTTAGTGAACAGGAATTGGTTAATACGAACCACAACACTGGGAAAACCACACTTGCTTATGTAAGCTGACTGAGGGGATAACTACTCTGACCTCACAGCTTTTTATTTTAAAACTTTTATTTCATGATCTTAAAGCTGTTCCGTTCTGTGTGATCAGCTAAATATAACCTAGCTAAGCTCCACTTCATTTCCATCATCCAGATTTTAGGACCAGGGAGAACAGAGGTCATGACATTTTGATCATTTTTGCCTCATTAAAATCTCGTGGACCCCAAGGAGCACAGCTGGGTCATGTTTGTAAAAGGTGGGGCTTTAAAGCCTTGCTTTAAACATGCCATCCATCCTCCCCTGGCTGGCTGTTTCCAGGCTGGAGCACTGCAGTTATTTCACCTGCGAGCAGAATCCCTAACTTTTACAGCATTTTCAGGCAATTAATCATAGGCGGTATGTGAAGTGTAAGATCTCTGCGGCTCATGGCTCCAAACTGTTAGGAGGATGACAGTGCACGGGAGTGAATCCTAGTTAAAGCTTTAACACTGCAGACCCTCCGGGCAATTCCCGAACCCTTGGGTGCCGTACTTCCACCTTTGGATGCAGCAAACCGGATTTCTGTTCACTTGAGTGGACGGCCTCCTCCAACAACTGCTGGAGGAGCTGTAGATTTTGAGGACGCCCAGCAAGCTGGATTGTGTTTCGGAAGGTGCTGCTGGCGATCAGCGTCCCCGCAGGAGGAGGCTTCCCCGGCCCGCCCCGCAGCCGCCCTTTGTCCTGCAGCTCCGGCGGGCACGGGCTCGCTGGCCTGGGCTGCACGAACACCGGTTCTACCTGTTGGCCTGGATGCAGAAGCTGCCAAGCTTCCTTCCAGTGCCTGCCCTGGCAGATGAGCTGTGTTAGGAGGGGAAGCAGGAGACGAAGGGCGCGGGTGTTACCAGTCCGAGTTCAAGGGCTCGCCCAGGAGGACCCCGGGAGAGCAAAGTTCGCCCGGCTGCAGCTGCCGCTGCCTTCCCACTGCGGCTTCCCTCCTTTTCCCTCTCTGCCCGGCCCTTTGTCCTCACGGCGTGGTTGCCATTGTACGGGAGTTTTAAGGGATGAAAGCGAGCGATCGCTGATGGGTGACATGATAGTGCTCTAAATGGGAATGCAGATCGCTCCCGATGCCACGCGATGGAGCAGCGCGGACAAAGCCGGTGGCGGCAGCACAATAGGCTTAGGGTGATGGCCATGGCCAGAAGTGACTGACAAAAGGAACAAATACCGAGATGAGTTTAAAATAAATGCCTTGGACTGTCAAAGGCCCCGTGGTCGGAGAAACTGTAACTGTGCAAGCTGTTATCTGCAGCTGACCTGTCATCGCAGTAATATTTAGTAACCCTTTCTCTTCCCTCTGGGAATCTGGGCGCTGAGCACGCGCAGAAAATCGGGGATTACAAACTTGCCTGAACTTTTCACTGCCAGACATTAACATGCGGACGCAGCAGCCTGTATGTAAATGATGTTATCTGAGCTGTTTTATGCATGTGTTTCCAGGATAAGAAAGGAGATTATTTCATTGTGTCAACTAATTACCTGTGAAAAAAAATTTAGAGCCTTTTTAATGTTAATGCCAGGCTGTATTTTTATTAACCTTCCTACTCAATGATGCAGTGTTGTGTGTTTATTGTGTATTTTCAAATGTTAAGGACTTGATCCTTTAACCTAAATGAAAGAAGTTCTTGATAGGACTTTGCATAAACAGGTTTCTTTGCAAGGTTGCAGCCTTGTCTCAGAGCCTTCCTTTGCCCATAAAATGGGGTTGCTTCACCAAATGGAAAGACAAAGTGACTTTTAAGTATCGTGATATTGCTGCTTAATGGTGCACAGCAACAATTAAAGATAAAAAGGGGACAATCATATTACACTGGAACTGCAAGACAAATTACTGCAAAACAGAGAAAACGTGTTCTTGGCCTAACCTGCAGTTGCACATAACCAGGGCAACAGAATTTGTGTTGAGGCAGCAGACCTGAGCCCAGATGGGAACAGCCCTTTTGGTTTCAGGTGGATAGATTGCATGATTTAAAGTTAAACACGCTCACACTGCAAACATTATGATACAGGAGAGAATTTGTGTGAGAATCTGATCTCTTGTGGTTCCTACATCTCAGACAAAATTCTTTCTGCATGTTGCTTATTAATTGTATAATTAGGTAAGGGAGGAGGGGAGTAACATTCAAATGCTTCGTGTTTCAATATTTATATGGCTTTTAAACCAGCATTTATTTTGTCATACTTTGTTAAGCGTGATATAAACTGAGTTGTTGAGGTTTTACTGTGGAACATAAGCTGATGAGAATATGCTGCATGTAATGGAAATGAATATGCATGCAATTTGCCAAAAGGAGTTACCATAGTGCTGTGCAGGTGGTGGATGGACTGAGATTGCTTACTGCAATATAAGAAAGCCCCAAAATCTAACTGTATTAATATGAAAAAGACCTCCAAAATATGCACAGTTATAAAAAATTCTGAAACACAAATGGTTCACGGACATCGGTCCAGCACTTAATTTATGTTTTATTGAGGATAGTGAAGAGAATGTTTGGGTTTTTTTTCTCTAAGAAGTCCCATTTTAAATTGGCTGCTTTGCTTCCTCTCTACATGAAACTTGGGCTTGAGAAACTGGGATGCGAACGTGTCTGAGGCACTTTTGTGTAAGATCAGGTCCTCAAGATAGCAGGGAGAACAGAAACCATGGCCTGAAGTGGTGCCAAAGGATTTTCCTTGGAAGAAACAAGGCAGAAGTAGGTCATCGCTCTCTACAGAGCTGATACCTTAATGCTTTCAGTGCCTGAGTTAGACTTCTATAATACATCCCTCTTTGTTGTACCTCTTATGCACTAGCACAACCTAAATCAAATAGCTTCCTCAATTTAAGAGAGCCCAGTTTTATGTGAAGATGTGTAGGCATGGGTTGTAAGATTCACCACATTTAAACTCAGCTCTTTTTCACCTTGCTCGAAAAAGTTTCCTATATTTTCCAGGCTTTGAATAGCCGAATCCACTTTTCACTGAGATGAAACAAATACCTAGCATTGCCAAACCCAGACAGAAATTCAACTGCAAAGATGATGGTTCTGATAAATGCAGAAAGATTATCCAGTTAAATGCAATATAAAGCCAAACTGCTGCTGACAGTATGCCTCTATAGCAACAGCTTGCCAAGAATATATAGTCCCCCTTTTCCTACTATAACTTCAGTATTATAGGAGGTTGTTTTGGGGCACTGATCTGCCTAGAAAAAGGCCTGGATAGTATTTGTTTCTTGAATACAGTTTGCATGTGTCTCTAGGCAAAAATTATCAAGCACATATTGTTTACCTTGACTGAAAAAAAAAAAAAAGAACCAGTTTTAAAAGACTGACTAGACTCAAAAGCATTATGTTATTAAAAGTCAGGCCCATCCTTGTTGAGAACACTCCGTGTGTGGGTTTAACAGCAGCTTTCACTGGAAGGCTTCAAAGACAAAAAACTATACCTCAGAGCAGTCCTGGGAAAGAGACTTTCTTAAGCATATCCTAACAATGCATAAATTTCTGCATAACAACATTCTAAAACGCTTTGCCCGCCCCTATGCAGTCAGCTCTTTGGAGAATCTGGGAATAGAATTCAGGGGAGGGGAGTCTCTGCTTCGCCTATTAGAGGACATGCAGTGCATCCATAGAGCACACCATCGGGGCATTGAGCTCATTTAGGATCGACATCTCCCAACTCTGCCACGTATTCCAGGCTTCCTGAGAGAGTGGACCTCTGAACTGTTGAAATTCTGACTGAAGGAGGGGGAAATTCTGAATACAGTGCAACTTAGGTTCTCCTGTGTGGTAGGCACCAAGTCCCCACCTCCTAGCAGCCATCAATAGTACCAGGATATCAGGATTTGCTGTGAATTCCTCAAAACTCCTTAGTTCCCCAGCTCTCAGGCTGAGTTTGATAGTCTGGCCCCACAGAGATCAATGTGAATTTTGCAATCGATGACCAGAGATGCCAAGGTTTCAGACAAAGCCTGTAAAATTCCTCTGAGAGCACGTATCTCTGATCATTTAGTTTGCAATAAAGGTGGCTGTTGCAAGATTGGGTGTAAAGCACTCAATCTCAGTTTTCATTCCATCAGTGATAACCACTGGGGGCATAATGCAAGTTCCCAAATGTTCTCATTTCCCACTGCTTCAAATAAACAGCACCAGAACTTGATCAATATGTGCACAGCCAAAAAGACCTCACTTTCTCTTTCCTTGTCTAAATTATGAGCATCCATCCCTATGCAGCAACCATTTTTGGTCATTTCTGTAAAATAAGACTTCACTGGGAATGGGACTGTCTTGTAGCACTCCCGAAACTGGTGCTTGTGGTGATTACAGTGAGCACAGAGACCAGGCTGCCTAACTCAATGTGAAAGACAATTCATTGACTCGGGTTAGAGTGGCCAGAGCTGACCAGGTAACATTCCACCCTTGTCCAGGAGCAGATCCTGCCACAGATATCCTCAGCCTCTTGCCCCAGAGCTGCCAGGTGAACACCAGAGCATGCAGACACGCTGGTCCCTCGAACTGGGGATGCAGGAGTGGCAGTCATTACATCGATGGAGCTGGACTGCAGAATGTGCTGGTATTTGATTAGGTTTTTTACAGGCTACTGCTGCCTTCAGCACGGCATTTTTGTGGCAAAAGGGAGTGCAAGAAGGCAGGGTGCTGCCCTTGTTAAACCAGAGAGAAACAGAAAATGCAGGGAGTACTGAAGAAGAAGGAGTTGGGCAGGAGAGATCCATTTTTGCCAGATTGCAACTATATTCCAGCTTCAGAGGCCAGGAGCAGGGAAGTTTGCAGAGTAAAACCACGGAGGTTTGACAAGCAGGCATTCCCCTGGCTCTGTTGTCAGCCTGCAGACAGGCAGCACAGTTCCTTTGGCACAGAATTGCTGCAGTGAGCTGATGAAGATCTTTTCAGTCCCTGGGCTTCTCAGTGCTGTCATGACAACAGCTACTTTCTCGGTCCTGCTGAAACCCCTTTTCACATTCAGTGAATGCCACGCACAGAAAAGTAGGTTGTTCTCATCAGTCTCCCTCTCTCTCTCTCAGATTTGATTGATTGAGAATAGGGAGGGGTGCTGTACTTCTACAGGCTTGGCTTATTTTCCATGAACATGACGGATCCTTCATCTTACAGGAATGGTTTGAGGAGTTATGAATAGCAAATGGTGTTTTAATAGCTCAGAAGACAAATACACTATCTGTAATAAACATTTGTCATTAGTGACAAACGACAATGAAGTCATCCTGCTGGCTTTGTAATTGTTAAATTAGTTTTGATTAATTTGAGTATGACTTCTCTGTTCAGTGAATGCTCTAATAATGGCAAGTCACATCTTTGGGTGCAATTCTGAACTTTTCTGAAATTCATGCTTGTGAATACATGCTTTGCTTGTGCTCAAGCCTGCCAAATAATAAATTCTATTTAAATAAACTAGTTCTATATATCTCTAGCTGTTTGATAAACTTCCCATGACCTGAATTTTTCTTGTAACATAAGCAAAGCAGTAGGGAGAGAGAATGAATTGTCCAGCTGCTAAGGTTTTGGGAAATCTGGACTTTGACACCTTCTCCAAGACAATATCTTGCCCAAGGCTGGCCAGAGCATGTGATAAATGCCTCTCTTAAGGATAACCTCTCTCCCTTAAGTCTCTAGCCTGCCAAAATCTGGCAATCATGGAAAACATGTAATCTCACTTGTTTGTCATTTCTAACCTCCCAGGGTGTAGCAGGACCCTAAATTTGTCATCCCTGCTATCGTGGGAATTCTGAAGGGAGCCATCAGTCTTTCAGGCTGCATCCAAACCTGCCTGCAGGGGCTCGGGGCTCGGTCCCAGTCACGCAGCTCAACTCAGCTGTTGGGGCTCCCAACCAGGACTCCCTTCCCATCTTTACAAAGCATGCTGCAAGGCAGGAATGGGGTGAATATGATTTTCATCCCCACGTCAGGCTGGGGCAAAGCCAAGGTATATGGTGATATTTGGGAACCCAGAAAAGCACTTACTGGCTTTGCAGATATTAGCAAAGCCTGTGTCTCTGTTTAACACGGGAATGATATCTCAATTTTACAGAATCACAGAAAAGCTAAGGTTGGAAGGCATCTCTGGAGATCATAGAGTCCAAACCCCCTGCTCCAAGCAGCAACAGCTGGAACAGGCTGCTCAGGACCATGTCCAGATGTGGTTTGAATAACTTCACAAAGAGTGATGCCACAACCTCTCTGGGCAATCTTTTCCACTGCTTGAAAGCAAAAAAGTTTCTTCTTATGTTTAAATAGGATTCATTTTCTGCATCTCAGTTTGTGACCATTGACTCCTGCCCCTACCAGATAGCACTAAGCCTGGCTCCATCTTCTTTACTTCCCCTCTCAGATATTTATACCTTGATAAGATCCCCCTGAGCCTTTACTTTTGGGGGCAGAACAGTCCCAGCTCTCTCAGCCTCTCCTCATCTGACATGCTCCACTCCCCTAATTATCTTCAGGGCCCCTTGCTGGGCCCACCACAGCATGTTCTGGGAAGCTGAGAACTTTGTTTGGAAGGACATGTGTTCACAAGAGCTTGATCTTGGAAGGACAGGAAATACTTTCAAAAAAAGAGGAAAAAAAAAAGCCCACAAACTTTATAACTAGATTTCTGCAAGATGATTTTCATTTAAATTTTATGAAATACTAATTTAAATAAATCTAAAACTGTTCTATGGAAGACCCACATTCTACTTACCACCACAAACTGAAGGAGATACCACAAACTGAAGAAGGGGAGTTTAAAGTAATCCTAGAACACGGAAAAACTGCTGTAAAATTGTACTCCTTCCAAGCTGTGATTTGTATTTAATTAGCATTCAATTAATTATGCATTTCTGTTTGGTTGTAATGGTTACACACCGGTTTTGCAACATGCAAGATCTTGATTTCTCTTATGTTTTTTGAAAAGAATTTCTATGCGTGCAAAAAAGCCTCCACTCCTGACTTCCCATCTACGTTTTTAGGGAAACAAAGGGGATTTACTGCCCAGTGTGCTTGTGCAGAATTGCCCCCTCAGCTGGGATGGCCTCTCCTGGTTTTACTGCGAGGTTCTGCAGCAAGTGACCTGCAGAAAATAAATGGACATACAGGTGACAACCCTACATGTGCTCAGGCACACACCTTCATTTAAAGCTGGAATCCAGCTCTGTTTTGCATAAGAATGTTGAGAAAACCAATTCCCCAAATTAACAGCATGTAAAGACTTTATAATTTGGAAGCAAATATTTTAATTATCTCTGGCTAAAATGAATCTAAATTACAGCATTTAAAGAATTTGATTCTTCCGAGGCTTAAGAATTTTGGCTGCCTTTACTGAAAAAGAGCAAACTGTGCCAAAAAGAAAATGTACACAAGGAGGTACTTTGGGAGGAAAAGAAAGTATTTCTGATAATTTATGCAGGCTTTTTAGTAATAAATAAAAATATTGACAATACTGATGACAGAGAAAAGATGCTCTATTTGCTTGCACAGTCCCAGCATATATCCCAAAGCTGTTTTACCTGTTCATATGATATTTTACATCAGTTTTTTAACGTATTTTTTAGATATTTTACATATATTACTGTTTTACCTGTTCATATGATATTTTACATCAGTTTTTTAACGTATTTTTTAGATATTTTACATATATTACTGTTTTACCTGTTCATATGATATTTTACATCAGTTTTTTAACGTATTTTTTAGATATTTTACATATATTACTGTTTTACCTGTTCATATGATATTTTACATCAGTTTTTTTTAAATTTTCCAATGTGGAATTTGAAAAACTTTCCCAATAGTTTCAAAGAAAAGCACAATGCATTTTTAGCATATACTTGTGCAAGTCCCTGCAAGTCACAAAAATTGAGAGACATGGGGTGACAGGATTAATATTCAGCTATACCAGTGCAAATGTACTGTGGGTAGCTTTTGTTTCTGAAGCAAATTCTGAGTTCATTCTCAGTGGTATCTATAATAACTAATAGGATAACACAGCTGAATAGTACCTACTTGAAATTCTGTGCTTATATTTCAGGTTTTGCAGAAACCTGTAAAGCACATCAATGAACCGTATTACAAGGCCTCCTAATGCCTTGAACTCACAGCTTTTTATCTCTCACTTACAAGAAATTTTCAGGCTTTATTATTTTGCTTTTCCTGTTTTCCTTCAATATAATTTGACAACAAATTAAGCATCAATTAGTGTGCATTTTAGAGGTGTCATCTACTTGTAAAGTATCTGATTCCTTTCAATTACATCAGAATATCTACGAAACACGGCCTTCCTCTCACTGTTTGTGTTTATAGATGGCTTAAAGCAGAGATGCCCTCATCTCCACTGGGCTGGCACGAGTTTACTACAAATGCAAATAGAATGAATGTTAGAATGTGCTTTTGGATGAGCTCCAGAATGATAGAATGGGGTTTTCCATTCCTAAGTAATGCCTGGTCCTTTGTGTCACCTTAGCAAGTTTTTAACTTGTTTTGTTCCTCTTTTCCCCATCCCCAGAGTGTTACATTTGACTGAGCTGTCTGGAGCTTTCTGAAGATTCATGACCTAACAAGAACAGAATGCCATTTTATTTTTTTCCCTCCTAGTTACCACTAAAAGCTGTTCCCTGGTCTAGATCATGGCAGGAGTTTCAGGGACAGCTGTGGTGGCACCAGAGAAGAGGCAGCGTGACACAAAGCAGGAGCAGGGCAGAGGGGAAGAAGGTCCCAAGCAGTATCGAGAATTCATTTTGCTGCAAAGTGTTTTGCAAAGCCAGTCACAATCCCAGAGAGGCTCAACACTCCAGGGAAGAGAAGAGGGACCCTTTCCCAACATGCATCCCCTGCAGCCTTCTTCTGGTTGGCCCAACCTAAGCATGGCTTGTAGTTTCTTACAGTCATGGTTTCTAAGCAGACAGTACGGACAAAGATTAAAGGCAGCTTTAGAAAGAAAAGAGCATGGAAGCTGAGTTTAAAGGGAGAATTAGCTGGGTGCTGCAGGAGAGGGTGCGGTCAGAATTGCATCACGAGGCAATTTCAGCCCAGTCTGAAGGGAAGGGTGAGAACCCAGTGCCGGCTGCTCACTTGAAGCAATGAGAGATGGCAGCCTCTTCCTCCAGACCTTGAATTTGGATGGGGAAGGGTGGGGCAGAAGGGAAGGGTGCTGTTTCCAGAGCTGCTGAGTAGGCAGAATACTGAGCAAGGTGAGTCACGAGGTGCAGGCAGCAGGAATTTCCTGCACTGCTTAAGACATGCATGGGAGGCAGGGGTTGGAGAAGGGAGCTCAGGGACCAAACGCTGGACTTTACAGAATCTCTCCTGGTATCCTCGCAAGTGTAAGACTGGATGTCACCTTTCCTGTACCTCAGACCTATTTAATTTTTCTCCTCCCTTTATAGGCCTTTCTTGCTGTTTTGGAGTGTTTTGCTTGTGTATATTATAGTATTATAATGCTCATTGAAGTTAGGGAAAAAAACCTCAAGAAACCTGCCTCACACATAATCTTCTGATGATCTCACCTAAGTGTCCTTCAAGAAAAAGCAATAAAACGGCAAAATTGCTGTGAATCAAGAAAAGAAGAAACTACTTCTTTGGAGTGTGCTTGTTACTGATCCTGCTGTCAGTGTGAATGCCCTGCACCCTGGTGTTCCTGAGGTAAGAGAATAAAATCTTCGTTTCTTCTCCCTGCTCTGCTTTGTCTACAAGTTGCTTGTTCTTGAACTAATGGTCCTGCTTGGAATGTTTGCCTGTGAACAGGCTTCTCCTAGTTTATCTACCGGCTTTTTAAAATTTACTTTATTATTTTGTACTTTGTTGATTCCTTAACACAGATGTCTGAGCTTTAAAGCATCGTTGTTAGGCGATCACACCAACCTAGACTGAGCATATCAGAAAACCTTTGTGTGAACGACAGAGTAACATCCACCCGCAAAGCCCAAGTGAATGGTGCGGTTTTTTCTCCAGAGGATTTCCTAATAGGAGTCTCCTCCTTTGAGCTTTTATCACAGCATTCAAATGTAAATGATTTAGATGCTTTTGCAAGTTGTAGAATCACCTGTTCTCTGACAGAGCTCTTTCAAGAGGTTTGAAAAGTCAAAAACACTTGGACAAAAAGGAAATCTAGCTTCAGTCAGCTGTGTGGGTTTGCACAGAGAAAACTCAGTGAGCAATAATCATTGCTGCTTGCATTTGATTAGGACTTTGTTACAGCACTCAAGGGCCGAGCCTGGACGAAGAATTTTGTGCGTTTGAAAACCTGAGAGCAGGACACCAAGAGCTTATCGCAGAGCTGTCCTTTGATGACTGCCCGCTGCAGTAGTGACCCCGTTGGTACTGAGCGCTGGCTTAAATGCCAGGTGATTTCCATTAGGCAATAGAAATGTCCTGAGGTTTCCTTCCCTGACCCTCTTTGAATACACAAATTACCTAATGAGCTGGCGTCTCTACAGCCCTGCTTAGGAGAGTGGGAAGTGGGAGGTCGAATCACCCTGCTCGCTTTCAGTGCCAAACACGAGGAGCCTTTGCACGCACACACCACCTCAAGAAACCCAGAGAGACCTGGGGGAAAAAAAAGACGCTGGTTGCCTTGAGCAATCACACAGCGGAGCCGATCGGGACAATTTACATCAGGGTGCATAGAGCTCGTGGTGGTAACTTTCCTCCCCTTTATCTCATAGTCATCATTTGTGAAAGGTGTCCTTTACCAAAGTCCTTCATATAATTTTGGTATAATTTCCCATGACTCGATACCTCTCTGATTCTGTCCCGGGCTGCAGCACAGAACTGCAGAAGGGCATCAGTGGGTAATAGGAATTATTTCAGCTACTGCCGTTTCTGGAGAGAATCAAAGGGAGGGTTGTTCTTGAAAGGTCACACTAAGTGTCTGAGGAGACCAGTGACCGCAACACCCACCCGGGAGCCCCACGCCTTCCTCAGCAGAGAGCAGAGCACAGCACACACACACACTGCTGCCAGGAGGAAAGGCAGACCAGGGTACAGAAACTCAGCGTTTGGTGACTGTTTAGGTGGCGTTAGGAGACCTGCAATACACATCTTGCACAAAAGAAAAACAGCATTGCAGCTGTTCTTGTCTTTTTTTCCCCCTCTGGATTTTTTTTTTTTTTTTAAGAATTTTTTACCTTTCCATTT
>WAAG01059467.1:275-11119 GCA_013390105.1 Tichodroma muraria | reverse complement strand
TCTCTCTCTCTCTCTCTCTCTCTCTCTCTCTCTCTCTCTCTCTCTCTCTCTCTCTCTCTCTCTCTCTCTCTCTCTCTCTCTCTCTCTCTCTCTCGGTGGAGGTGCTCTAACCCCGCAGTGAGCTCCTGTTGATCAGACTGCAGGGCTGCTTGTTGACCCTCGAGGGCACGGTATAAGGCCCATCTGTTAGGGCTGGATTTTGCCGGAGGGAAGGTTACTTCAGTTAAGGTCTACAGGGAGTATGTTTAGCAGACATTAAAAGTATAATAGCAAATTGATTGGGCTTTTGTGCATGTGTTCAGTGCCTGGCTCTGCTCTCGCTTCAAGTGGGCAGTTGCTAATGGGACTTGGTGGAAATAAAAATGGAATTATTTTGCTGTTCTTTCAGGTTTTTGATGATATTCCTTCTCCACTCTTACTCTCTGTTGTTCTGAAAGATTAACAAAATCAGGGAAAGGATAAATTTTGGGCATTTCATTCATTGAATTCAGTAGAAGGTATTACTTGCAGTAGTGAGGAAAGCAATCTCCTTGGAGAGCCAAGTGTGTGTTAGCAGTGATGTGCAGTATACCATTTTATTTAATGCATTAAATCGTAGTCTCATTATCGTTTTATTCACATTTAAATATACACAAAAATTAGGGCCAAGGTGTATAGTAGGTAGTTTAAAATTTGTGCATTTTAAATTGTGAATAATTTGGATTTCGTTTTTTTCCTTATAGAAAATATCTATATTTATGGAACTCCAACAGTGGCTTAACTTTGCTCAAATCCTTAAAGGATCAGAATAATCCAGAATTTAAAGTGCTTGAAAAATTCTTTTTGTTTTCTATGAAGTGGAAATGGCTGGCAGCTTCTTGCAAGTTTTTAGGTATTATTTTTTTGTTTCAGGATTGTTTTTAAATAGAATTTGAACTAAATTAACCAGCTAGACACATTTCATTGTGCAAGTGCTAATCTTTTAACATGAAAGTGCTGCTAAAAATACCTTAATGTTCTTGATAACGAAGATTGTACTATTTCTAGCCACAGGTAAAATAAGTATAGGTAAAAATAAGACCAGAAACAATGCCTTTGAGGTAATCATTCCTCTATTTAAGCTTGCATGTTTTTGCTTAATGAACACATTTTAAATGTCAGTATCGTTTCAAAGCTGTTGATCGCTTGGTAGAGGAAAAATTTGTAGGAGGAGAGAAAAATGTCCGACCCCTCTGAGAAGATTCTGTGTTTTCAGTTCTGCCTTGCTGCATTTGGCAGACAGTGCCAGTGTTTGCAGACTTGGTGAAATGAGGTATGGGTTTAGTAAGGCATTTCAGAAAGGCATTCAGTTCTTGCCTCTAGACCTGTGATTTTTATGTCAGGTTGGTTCAGGTGCTCGATTAGGTTGAAAATAGGGACAACGTAAGCTTGAAGATCATGTTGTGCTTGCTGTAACAGTTCTAAATTTTAGTAATTAGTCAGTCTTTTGAATGGTGCTTCTTAAAAACTGCTATTGTGTATGCAGGCTCTCTCCAGCAGTGACTGTTTTTGATGCTCTATTGTTTGGGATGACCCCTGAGCTGAACTCTCTGAAACTCAAATGTCTAATGTTCTTCATCAGGCCATGGTCTATAGATCCATTACAATGGAGCTGGAGCCTGCCTACAGCTTGGGAGCAAACCCGGGCCTGTCTGTCACTGGCAAGAGGGGAGTGCCACAAGCGCTTCGGTTCTGCTCGTGTCACCCTGCTTTGATAGTGGCAGGCAGGCTTTGAACAGATCTCCTGCCTGCGAGAAAGGGACTTAGCAAAAGGCAGAGAAACTTGCTTTAACTTAGCTAGCTAAAAATCAGTATCACTGTCTCTGTTCTAATACCAGGATGCCTGTGCTTTTCTTACTTTGTTTTCTCCCCTTACGCACATTATTACTTTCCCATTTACAGGCTTTATGGGTTTGAGGTGAGAAAGCAGAAGAGTGTAATTTCTATTACTACCTTCCCTTTGTTAAGGAACCTTTCCCTCTGTCAGATCATCCCAAGCAGATAGAAAATTGTACTGGATTGAAAAGCCCCATTCATAGACTGAAAGATACAGACACTTTTTCTGTAGGCCAGCCCATCTTGGGCTGTTTGTGCACACATCTCATTTGCTTGTGTGTCCTGTCCTCACGCCCTTTCTGAAATTCTGAGACACAAAAAAGTGGGTGAATTGGCAGCTCTAGCAGACACAGTGTTGCAGTTAAGTCTTCATGGACTTAGTAGCAGCCACAGCTCTGACTGTAAAACTTACCTTTCTGCTTCATCTCAAAATGGGCAGGTCAAATCAAAGTCAGTGTCTTTGATGTTACATGTACTGCAGACTATTCTCTGAAAAGCTTCCTGATATTTTCTCAGTGTCTGAAAGACGAGAGAAAACTACACACACTTGAGCTATACTGGGCACTGGGCTTTCACAGATTCTCTTTGCAGCCTTTACCTCTTTAGTGAGGGACAGAACTTGCTAAGTGGGACAGAAACTAATTCTAGATTTCTTAGTACTGGGAGACACCTGATCACCTGAAATACGCTGGTTCTGGAGGCGCAGAAGAGGAAACTAAAAATGTATGTTACATTTTTATTTAGCAGATTGTTACTTGAGAAGGAATGTGCCAGGGCAGTGAGTTTCTTGCTTTAGAGTCTACCAAGAATCTATCAAGAAAGTCCATCCAAACCTAGTGATTTCCTGTTGTGTGACTCCTGGTCATTTTGTTTTATAGACAATGGAGTTATTTCCCTAGTAGGTTTTGTTACAGCAATATTTGTCTGTGCTCTTTAATGTCATACTCAAAGTTCTTCAAACCAGAAAGAAGGAGGGCATTTTGTCTTAAATATTTAGCTGTTATTTCTCAACTGGATTTGAGTTATATTTTTTCCCATTTTTAGAAAGGATTTTGAATAGCTTATAGAATCATAGTCCCATGTAGCACTTCATTCTCAATTTCTAAATTCTGTATGCAACTGCTTGGTTTAAGTGGCATGGGCAGCCTTTTTTATTCCAGTTCCTCTGATACGAAATTGTGATACCGTGTTAATCTATTAGCCCTTAGCAAACACTTAGGCTATTAAACCCAAACCCAGCAAACATTTAAACAATAATAGCTAAATTAGCTTGTTACTGGTTTCTTATATCATTAATAACCCCACTTGTCACGATAGCTTTTGCTGGGGTCAGTTGACTTTTACATATTTTTTCTCCAAAAGAAGGAGGGATAGCAGATGAAAAACCACAAAGCCTAAGCATTTGCATTCCTTAGGCTGTAAAATTAGAGACCTATGATTTTGTGTTAAGGTATATTGCACTGCACTGGCAGTGTGAACTAAACTCTCATTCTTTGGGTTGATAATTTTCAGGGTTTTTTTAAAATATCTTCTTAGAAGAATTAAGCAGATTTCATGCCTTTGGAACAGAGAAACCACAAACACACACACACACCCCTGCATGAGGGTGCACTTCTCCCATGCCCCGAAATGCTTTCATTCTCAGAACTTGTTCAGGGTTATGTTTTCTCATTGCTTCCCCAGTTCAGACCTGTAGTTTAGAGCAGTTCCGACTGTAAACGCAGGGAACTGTGTGGAGTGCCCCTCGTTGTGTGCCCTGTGGGCACCAGCGCCGCGCATCCTCTGGGTCGGAGGTCTGCTTGCGCTGTTCGTGGGCTGTGTGAGGATGCACCCAGTGCTGTCTGCGGGTGTAGGAACTCGTCTGGAAACAGCTCTGAAGCTTGAGCTCCTCCTTGAAAGCATTTGGGATGCGGTTTCCTTTGGTGCCTTTCAGCTGTGGGAAAGGCAGGGTTATTTATCGACCTGAGCTGGTGTGAGGCAGCTGTTGCACGAGTGCTCAGTGTGCAGTGCTTTGCCATCCTTGGCTAAGCAGCTTCCTGTCAGGACCACTGATCCGTGTAACAGCACTGTCTGTGGCAGAAGTGGTTGGGCTTTGTGCCATTCTGTGTGTCCAAATCTACTCCAAGTGTGATTTTGAGAAAGCTGTTTGTATAGCTCAAACTGAGGGGGAGGTGGGATGGTGGCACAATTAACTATAATTAATTATTCAATTTTTCTGTCATCATGGGTAAATTTTGCTTTCACAGTGCAGTTTTGCATACTTTATTTTGGGGGATCATTTTTGGTCTAGGTATCAGTTGAGGAAGGAGAAGATGTCAGTCCCATAATTGCATCTATTGTGAGCCTGGCACAGTGGGAAAATTAGGATTACTTGCAACAGGTTTTGCAGAAAAAGCTTCTGACAATTTCCTGCAGGGGTCCTAAAATGCTGCTAACAGTACGTGTAGTTAGTGGCTGTTAATGCTGTTGGGGCTGGGAGCTTCAGCTCAGGGCCAGTGGAATATTTTTTTTTTATTTTCGAGTGAAAAGTTGGGAGGTTGTATGTCATAAAAGGAATCAGGATTACTGGGGAGGGCAGGGAGATGTGGGGAGGGATCGTGGGAAGCTCTGTGTATTCAGGGTGTAGAGAAGGGGAGAAAATAAAAATAATGGACACATGGAAATTTTCTGTGGAGCAGCAAATAGCTTGTATGACTTCCGTGGATAGAGCTATGCCTTCTAAATTGCTAAACCTTGTTTGAAATTGGGAGGGGGGGTGGAAGAAAGGCATATGGTGTTTGTGTAGCATTTAGGAATTATGTGTTTGATATACCTTCATTAAAGCAAAAAGGTGTTGAAAAGGTCTCTGAAACTTTAACTTGGAAGACAAGGGCCTAAATATAGTTGGTGAGTTTTAATAACAGATGGAGGCAAATGAGTTGGAAGATGATTTTTAAGGGTTCTGTGGCTGGGATATGTTATGTTGCTGGTGTCTCTTGAGAGAAGAGTTTGTTCATGAAACCAAATTACTCCGGGTGGTTCAAACTAAAGCTTGAAACTGGGAGCATTGCTAAAGGGAATCTGTTATTTAGGCTGAGGCAAGTAACTTTTTATTGATAGATGGCAGTGGAATCTTACATGGTGGGTGAGAATGGGAAATGTAAACAAAGCAAATATCAGATTATTTCAAAATCTGTCAGAGAAAAAACCTGCTAGCAGAGTAGTGATTCAAAAAGATACAGATAAAGTGAGAAATCGCTAGTAGAGACTCTGACAGCAGAAGGGCAAACATGCTAATGGTATCTTCAGATTTTGACTAATGGTGTTTTTTCTTTCATTCATCTCAGTGTGTAATAGAACAATACAGGGGATGTAAACAGTGATGGTAAAAATAAGGAATAGCACCTGTACCTTTAAAGCAGAACGGTTTAACATATCCCAGTTATACAGGTACTGCGGGGGATCTGGTGGAGGCTCTCCAAGGTGGTTAAGGTGCTGAAGCAAATCCAGTATTGGGGAGGCTGAGCGTGTGTGCTCCTTCAGTTTTGGGAGGAGGAGGGCAGGGTTCTTCTGTCTTCAGTGATCTGATGGGGTGGTTTAACAATGGAGGAGGCAGAGTCATCTCAACCCTGCGGCTGTCAAGGATGAGAGACAAGAGGCAGAAGTTGCAGCACTGGAAATTCTGATGAGATGTTGGGAAACTTCCCCCCCTCCCCCACAACAAGGCTAGTCAGCCATGGAGAAAATTGTTCAGAAAGGTAGCAGATATCCCAGCCTTTGAACACACCCATTAACAGCTCCACTGGACAAGACCACAGGGAATCTGATCTCACTCGTTCCTGTTTAAGCAAATTTGGCCACCTGGTCTTTGAGGTTCTGTCAAAGATGAGCTGTTCTGTAGTGCTGTGGCTTTGTGAAGGAGAAAAGCTTAAAGGCCCTCATGGCAACTGAGCAGGTTAACAAGCCAAAGAACGGTGTATCAGTAGCTATTTAATGAGGAAGAACATCCAGCTCCATACTTTTTGCTTATATGTGGAAAGAACATATTCTCTGCAAGTTTTTTCTGATCCGTTTGATGCTTGTCTCTGTATCTGCCAAGGTCCAAGAGCAGAAAGGCTGATCAAAGTGACCCCTGCTGGCCACAGTTTTCCTCTGCTGATTCTGGCTTCTCTGGAAGCATTTTGCAAAAGCCAAAACAAGCATCTTTAGTTTAGAACATGCACACGATGGACCCTATGCTGAGGCCATCTGGGAGTACCTTAAAGATTATATAGAACTATATTAGATAATAACTCTCTATGTTAGAGACCTGTGATTTTGTGTTGTATTCTTTTTAAGGCTCTACTGTTGGCCAGGGTTGCTGGGCTCAATATATTGAGGATTTTCCATTCCTCCCTTTTGTTCCCAGTGTCCAGAAGTTACACTGTTCAGTAATGGTAGCTGTTTCCTAACTGTACATTTATCAATAAAGTGATGAGCCACCATAAATAATAAATCTGTGTAAGATTTTCTTTTCGACCTGTCTAAGTATATCTAAACCAAAGAACTAGAGTTTTGACTTTCTCTGTTAACATTCAACAAATGCAAACTTTGATTTAGTTTTGGGGGTTTTTTTGTCTTGCAGCATAAGCAGCACTATCATGGACGTAGACAGCACAATTTCCAGTGGGCGTTCCACGCCGGTCATGATGAATGGCCAGGGAGTTCCTGCCTCCTCTGCCAAAAGCATTGCCTATAACTGTTGTTGGGATCACTGCCACGCCTGCTTCAGCTCCAGCCCGGACCTGGCGGATCACATTCGCTCCATACACGTGGATGGTCAGCGAGGAGGGGTTGGTGTTACTTTTGGGTTTTCCTTCTTTCTTATTTGCCAATATTTTGCTCTTGAATGACAGTAGCAAATTAACTGTTTCAAAATTCCAATTTTGTAACTTGGGGCAGCAAATTTAGTGACCTGACTTTAAGAATGTAGTCAGCTCTTTTCAGTAAGTTATTTGAGACTAACGGGCTTTTGATAGTGTGTTGGCTTCTCAGCATCCTGAAGCTGCTGGTGTGTCTTCAAGTGCTTGCACTTGGAGCTCATTTTCTTCAAACTCTTAGTGTACGTGTTTCTGCATGTGAACTCAGAAAGTTGCATCTTAATTACTGTTGCCAGAGGAGTCTCACTGCAGGTAAAATCTATCCAGAATGTATAATAGGGAAGATGTAAGGCTGACTCAAGAGTACAAAGTCTTAACGAAACAGCGCTGTGTGTAATACTGATGACAAGTTTACCTTCTATAAAATTGCATCTAATTTCTTTTTTAGAATTGAGTTGCATATATAAGCATGTAAATTCTAGTCTAATCCCTGGTCAAATGATAATTGGTCTCAATTTTAATGTTTAAAAACATCTTCTAGTAGAGTAATTTCAACTTTGTACTTAACTACCTCCCGTCTTTAAGCTCCCAAATTACCTCTGATGCCTGGAATATATCATTTGAACTACCTTTGCTTGTGCTGGATGTAATCTGCCTGCTTTAGGCACTGTGTGTTGCAGCTCTTCAATTTCTGGGAGAGATAATATCAGTTCTTGAAGTAGAATAGTTGTTATCTTTTGACTTTCAGTCCTGTCGCTTCTTCAGAAGGAAGATGTTAGGCTGTTGCACTTTATGTTCAGTGAATAAGAAACTTAAATAAAATGCTAATTTGCATTGCTCTAAATAATTTATTATGTAAATGTGTTGCTGAGATAGCTGTGACTTTGGCTGTATTTAGCTAATATTTTTGGCATGACTGAACTTTTCAGCTTCATATTTGATGGCTTTTTTCAGCCCAGTATCTAAGCAGAATCATCCAGTGTAGTGGCTTTTTAGCCACTCGTGAGATGATTCCCGAGTTCTGTCTACAGGTGTATAAAAGTGTTACATGAAACCTGGATGAAACAACGAAACGAATAAGGTGTGTTTGGAGCTTTGTTATCCCATCCATGACTCCTTTACATTTCTTAAAAAGGGGCTGGAAGATTTTGCAGATTTTGGTTTGTTTTATTTTTCCCCGTATTTTATTTTTTGTCACATTTCATGTGACATATCTCTGGATATTTTTATTTAGAAAATGTCTTTGTATTCAATATTTGTATATTTGAAAGAGGAGGTTGTTGGAAGCACAAAGTGTCTAATAACTGTTGCATTCAGTTTGCACTTTCGAATCCCCCTGCTGGAGTTTATTTTTTGGGAAGTTCGGCCTGGTGCTGTGGAAGGAGGATGTGTCCTGACGGGTTTGTTTCAGGGATTTGTCTGCCACCTGCCGGTGAGGTGTTCAAGTGTGTTGGAAATTGCGTTGTGCTTTGGATGGGATTTCACATCTTAACTGCAATGGCTCTAAATTTGAAGAAAAGTGGGGGTTAAGTAGTTGCTTATTGAGAATGGAAAGGAGTAGGATAAATATTTTTGCATGGTAAGATGTATGTTTTTCCAGCTAATACCGAGGTCATGGCTCCAGTCCAAACCAGATACATCCATGAAGAGCCTGGGAAACTTCTTGACAAAACAGTTTTGCTTCTGAAAGATGTTATTTCACAAATATTTTGGGTTGAGCGTTTTGACAGGGATTCCCAAGAAGCCTTGGCTAGACTTCTGGTGTGTGGTTGCAAGCCCAGGTGCCGGTATTTCCCCGTCTGTACCTTCACAGTCCCACGCCTTTGCCAAGTGCCCTGCAGTCTGCAGTTGCTGCTGGAAATGCCGGCACGTTTACGGAGCTGTCGCAGAGCCAGAAATCTCAGAAATTCCAATTCTGTGGCTTTGAGGGGACCTCAAAACTGAGGAGTGGCAGATCCCAAAGGTTTAGGGGCTTGGGCCTTGTGTCAGTAGGTCTGGATCAGTCACACAGGCACTGAGGGGTTTCCAGCTTTGTCTGGGTAAAACTGGGTTATGTATCTATTGTACAGCAAGAACGTAGGGCTCCCGTGGCTGCTTTTTCATTTTGAAAATAAAATCTTTTGAAGGTTGAGGGGTTTTATTCTCCAAAAGAGAACAAGAAACTGAAATCCAATTAGTTTCCTGCATTTCTGAAAACCTGTGTTATGAACAGTGCTGTTCCTGGGAACTTTCTTTTGCTGTGACAAATTAGGGCTTTACCTCCCTTCACCCACAGACCTGTTGAGGAAATCCTAATGAAAGGCAAGTTCATTGAGCTTTTTTATTCCCTCAGTTACAGATAAACACAATGAGAGGAGAGAGAAAAGCAGCATGAGTAAGTTCTGCTCCCCTTAATGCACTATTGTGCTTGTGATTGTTCTGTACACTGGAATCACAAAACACCCATAGATTTTGAATCCTGTGAGAAATGGTAGCTTCCTTCATCAGGAATTGAATTTAAGGCCGTAACTAGAGGTATCTGGTACTCCAGAATATAAAACTCCAGTATATAAACTGCATTATAATTAAGAGTTTTTACTTTTTCATGCTCAAGGAATAAAATTAATTGCTTATGAGAGTAAATGATTTTATTTCTGTAACTACTGCCCAGAAAATGCAAATTTTTCATTTAAAAATGTTCTGTCTCCATATCTGGTGGATACAGACACTGAGTGCAAACACAAATACAGCAGATCCTGTTGCTCTTGATTGTGTCTATCTGCAGGAGCATCTGTCTGTTGGTATTTTCTTCCAGTGACTTGTTTTTATTGAATACTTGGGGTTGTAATTACATTTTCCTTGGTGAGATATGAGGAGTGTGTTTCAAAATAAATGGTTATTGTTCAGAATTCTTTGAAGTGTTGTGAAATGTTGTAAAAACAGCCTTCTTTGCTAATGTAATTTTTAATTTACTGTTCTCTCTGACTTGTGTAAACTTATCACGTTTCTGCTCTATTAGGTGTTTGTTTGCTTGTGGAAAGGTTGCAAAGTATATAATACACCTTCAACAAGTCAAAGTTGGTTGCAGAGGCATATGCTGACACACAGTGGGGACAAACCTTTCAAGGTAAGGCTCATTGTGACATACGTTATCTCTTAATTTTAGAAAAGTTCTCTTTATTTTTCCTAGTACAATATGTTGATTGAAAAATACCATCACTTGAGGATTTCTTAAAAAGTGAGCTGAGCCTTCTTTGCAGTAATAGTGCCCCAAGGTCCTGTTTTTTTACCAAAGCGGGTGAAGAAACTGTTACTGCTTCTCTATCCCTGTTTCTTTTAATCTATAAATGGCAGGGAGTGTAAAACTAAATAGTACTAAAGTTCAGGGGTTTGTGCATTTTGCAGTTGAGCTGCTGACACTGTAACAGTGAGGTATTTTCTCCCATACTTTACGCTTCTGCATTGAATTTTGGATCATGGCTGATGGTGCACATTCTGTGCTGGAGTGAGAGCTGCTTTTGTTAAATTCAGGAGAAGCACTGGCAGTGACTGTTTATGGTTCACTTCTCTGTGAAGAATAAGGAAGTTAGGAATGCAGGACCGTTGACCTGCCTGTATTTCCTGCACAGTATTTTCTAACTTTCTCTTTCTTTCTCCCCTTAATCTGTACCTGCAATTCTAGGTATAGTAGTGTTTATCATTCCAATATCCACCAATCCGTTATTAATGAGTTGCTTCATCCTCTTATGGATACAGTTGGGGCAGTTCATAGCTGTCAGTCCTGGATCACTTGATGGTAAGTCCCACCCACACTACTTCAGACTGAAGTTCTTCCATGTAGGATATGAAAATGAATAGGATTTGGGTTTTTTTTTTTTTTGAGTTTAGGTAGCATTTTATGCCTTCTTCTCCCCCACTCCCCAACCTCACCAAGTTCTAGTCCCTGTCTTCCCTCTCTTAGCTTTCTCCTCAGGTAATACCTTCCACTTTTTAAAAATTTTGTTTTAAGGCAGCTTTATTACTAAAAATACTTTTCTGTTACAGTGGTGTCTTTCCATAGTTACATTTTCTATATAGGTTTAAATAATAGTTGTGACAGAAAACAAAACTAAATTAAACTCAAAGAGAGTAAAAATAGTGCATTGCATGTGAGAAAGATTTTTTTTTTTTTTT
>WAAG01059459.1:18441-35970 GCA_013390105.1 Tichodroma muraria | reverse complement strand
GAGGGGAAATTTAGGTTAGAGATATAGAAGAAATTCTTTACTGTGACTGTGTGAAGCACTGGAGCAGTTTGATCAAAGAAGCTGTGGAAGCCTCCTCCTTGGAAGCACTCAAGGCCAGGTGGAATGGGGCATTGAGCAACCCAGTCTAGTGGAAGGTGACCGTGCCCATGGCAGAGGGCTTGGAACTAGATGATCTTTAAGGTCCCTTCCATCCCAAACCAATCTATGATTCCAAGTGAATGATACCCAAAAAGTTTTCTGTCTCTCCACTGGCTCTAAAGGACCCCAGAGGACAAATAGTGGACATCTATAGATAGATGTCAACATTGCCGGTTTGGTATTTTGAAGTGGCTGCTACAACTGCAGTTTGAAACAGCATTCCTGTACATAAATTAGAAAGAATCACAAGCTGTCTCAGATACATTCTTAAAATGCACACTTGAATTTCAAATCTTATATTCATTCTCATGGCCCAAATAAATTATAATCTGTAGCTCACATTGACTTGTTTGCTGCAGCTACTGTACTGTGATATCAACCTAAGGTAAGCTTCAGCTCCAGCTAGATGGTGGCTCAGCCCATTAGCTTGCTGTTTATATTTGCTCTCTCTCCTGCTGTGAATAAACTATAGCCCTGTAGCACAGCCAGAGATAAAACTTAGTATCCTTGCATGCAAATTTAAATGAGTGGAAAAACAAATGTTGACAAATTACTTCATTTTAAAATGGAATCTTTGCACTGTGATCTTCCTCCTACCGCTTGTTATGTAAATAAATGTTATAGGCTGCTAAGTAAAATGTATAGGACACAAATTCCCATTCTGTCTAACCAAAAGTAATAGTAATGGTCGGGTTTGCTCTTCCTATTTAAGTAGCATCCAAACTGTATAATCTGTTTTCCAGACAGTAAGGAAGATAAAGATCCTACCTCACAGAATGGAATGTGTGGAGCACTACAGGGAGTGTTGGCTAGGACGGTGATATCTGACAGGGACTGAGGACTTGACAAATGTCCAGAGGAGGCCCTGCTTAGCTGACCAGATTTCCAATCCACAAATTAGTGTGGAATACATTCACTTTGTATACCTGCATGTTTCTTGGGAACACAGTGTGATAGCAACAAAATGACCTGATTGTGTCCTGACTGAATTTGTTCTTTATTAAAACAAAAATAAACAACCCCCCCAAATTAGTAACCCACCAGTAGCATATTATCAATCCATGGGATAAACAAAGTAACTTCATTGTTGTGAAACCATTGTTGAAGTACATTGGTATCAAGCAACAATATTAGCAATATAAAAATCGGAGGCTATTGCTGCAGTTTAGCATGAATCCAACAGCTATTTGAGAAGTATCTGCATGTGATAGGAGGTGACACACAGTGTCTGCATATTAGAGGTTAGGCTAGTTCTCAGAGCTCTTTTAAACCTTGCATTCATTTTTATCAATGGGTTCATATTTTTTTTGTCATGTCAGGAGAAAAGGCAGACTTTGATACATAGGGCTTCAGAAATGGCAAGTTTCCATGTTGTCCCCTCTTTAGTTTAGAAACCCATCTCTGTATCAGAACCCAACCAGTCCACTTTAAATTGTTGTTCCTCAACTAAATTAATAACATCAATCTTTTGTCTTGCTGCTTGAATACACTGATTGTATTTTATACGACATTCTTGTAAAGTATTGATGTAAAAAGTTTCTGTAAGACAGCACTGGCACTCTCTTAATTTCAAATTATCAAGTAGAGCTAGGGGAAAATACATCAAGTTTTATTGGGCAGGAGTATCGTGAAGATGCCTCTTTTCATTCTGAATTATTGCTTCAGTTCCTTAAACTGTTCTGGGCTCTTTATGTAGATTTTGTTAGACTTCTTTCTAACTGGCAGGACAAACCCAACTTTCCTCTAACTTCGGAGATATCAGAAATGGTTGGAGGAAGATGGGGGTTAGAGGGCACAGATGCCATAACTGGTAACATATGGTGGAACTCATGCAACCTACCTGTAAATGATGTCTATGGATTGATACAGCCCCAACAAATAGAAAGTGATTTCAAAAAGTATAGTTTTCAGATCCTGAGGGCCAGCATGTATCTTGGACAACCTTTTGGAGACTAGTAAATACTACCAGCTAGGTTTTAAACTCAGTTCAAAAAACAGCTCTGCAAAACATTTGTGTGCACTCTTGAATTTTTTGTCAAAGCCGATTTTGGGCCCTAGGTGTTAGAACTGCAAAAGAATCTTCCTAATCTGTCGTATTATGTAGTAACTTTATATTTTGTTCATCAAATATATTTGAGAATTTAGTAATGGCACAAACATAAATCTCCACTTTTTTATAATCATCTTTATAAGCTTTTTTTTTCCCCACTGGCTTTTAAGGCACACTAACAGGAGCTACAGAATAAGAAAATGACGCAGCATCAGCTTCTGGCTTATTGAAAAGGAAGTGATTTAAACTTCAGAAATAATTGGTAGGTTTCTTTTCTTGGTTGGCCTGAGTGAAAGAACGTGTCATTTCAGGACCTGAAACCAGGTTCCAGTTACAAGAGTCTTTTTTATTAAAGGAAAGAAACAAATTTGGGCAAAAAACCCAACAACAAACCTGATAGATCTGAGACAGCCCACAGTGTAAGAGCAGCCTGAATGGGGACTAAGTGTTGCTTATGTTTAAAGTGCAAATTACTTTTCTCTCTAGAGAAATGAAGTAGCTCAAAGCTATGAAAATCTCATATGTGAACAAGGACTATTAAAGAAACTGCCAGTTAAGACAGCTGATGGAACAAATGCAGCAGAGGAAGAACATTGAAATTTATGGTGACTAGGCAAAATAGATCAATAGAAACAAAATACATCTGGAATTTCCCTACCTACAATAGGAGATGAAGAGAAATAGCCTGAAAACTATCCAAAGACAGAAATGACACTCCTTTCTGTTGAAGAAAAAAGGAAAAAAGGATAGACAAGATTTAATCTGAGTGGATAATCTGTCTAAAGGAAAGCAGTCCAATACATCTCTAACCAAATAAAGATACTGACGATTTGATTGTCTTGGATAGCAGGGTAAAGAAAGAAGGAAGGCAAAGCATATTCTTGAAGCAGCTGTGTTGTCACCCAACAGGTATTATTCACAGTACCACCTTTAAACAGCCAGTTTACTGCCTACATTGCTCAGAGGATCTCTTTAAGTTGCTTCTAAGGATCATGAAGAGACAAAGATACAGAGACAGCCTCCAACCTCTGTCCCGCTCCCAGTCACTGAGGACATGTGCCAAGAACTGAGATGGATTAGTCAGCTACATGAAAATGGGCAATAGGAATACCTCTCTTTCCTACTCCATGCCATTGCTGAGGGAAAATGTAAAGAATAGCTGACATAACTCTTCTGCTACTTGAAATAGAATTATCTTCAGGACCTTTTCCTTGCCAGTGAAGAAAGTCTCTTGGGCAGTTTGGAGATTCTTGTATTACAGCTCTCTGTAATGTGGATACCTTACAATTTAATAATATGCTGTCATACCTTAGGAAGAAACACAGACTCTTGAAAAACACCGTAATTTCCACTGTTGTACACAGATACTGATGGCCACTATTTTGATTCGATGTTTTGTGCTGAATCGAAGCAGCAATGATAGTGTCAAAATCAAAGTAAGTAAAAAGTAGAAGATTTCTCAGTGGTTCCTAAACTCTGCTGGTTCCCTGAAATTAAAATGTACAACTGGTGCTACACTCCTTCAAAGAGGTTCATGCAAAGGGACTGTCACCTTGTTTACCCTGCTCTATTTGACAGAAATTTTACTGATTTTATGAAAAGTGGATGTATAACGTCTTATTAGGTCCTCTTTGGGAGCAGCAAAATCTCTTGGTGGATATATTCTTGTTTCTTCTGACTGGGGTTCTCTGCATAAGCAAAAAAAAAGCCATGTGGGGAGGATTCAGCCCCACTATTCTTATTGCTGTTTAGCAAGTCCAAGCTTCTCCATTTTTATCACTAAATTCTGGTAGATTGAATGACGGTTTTTGCGGAACTGCTATTTGACAAAATTTTGTTAAAACAAAAACAAAAACAAATAAACCCGGACCCCAAACCTCCAGAGAGCAGTTGCCTTGATGTCCAAATGCTGTGTGGCTCTGCAAACACTTCAGAGCCGGTACACGGGAGGGCGCATCCATCCTACAATTGCAGCGCCTAAGCCGCACTCGGCAGTCAGCTCCGCGGCAGTAACCCTTTACTTCTGAGATACAAAAGCCGACTTTAGCAATCAAGTCTCCAGCGAGAACACAGGAACAGTAAAAATAGCCGCGGTCCAGGATCTTAAGCCAGACAGGGATAGTTACATTACAAGCCAGGCTTCAGAAATTACTCGTTTCCCTTCAGTCAGGCCAGTCAAAAGAAATTTGCTTAACCAGCCATGACGCTGCCTTCAGAACCAGGAAAATCATGTGCATGGTTTCTGTGGCTTTTTGGGGGCTGGTCAGATCTGACAGGACACATCTTCAGGGGAATAAATCTAGCAAAATATTGCCTTTAGTGTACATCTTGCTATGCTTTGGTATATAGGCTGAAACTATAAGAAAATAGCATATACTGAAGACATGGACCATATGTTAAATTAGTGAAATACCAGCAGCAGTAAGACTGGAATGGCATGTCTCTCCATACTGGTACTGTGTCTCATTAATGTTTTATATTACAGGCTGTCCCAGTCAGAATCAGGGGCCTCTGTGTGAGGTATTCAACAATCACTTTGCCTTGAGCAAACAAAGCTGGGAAAACAACAAAGAGTGGGATTTAAAAATCCCAGCCTAAAGCAACAAACAGCACAAAGCAGAGTCTCATAGCTCGTTGTAAATGCCTCTGATCGTGGGATTTATCGCTCTCCCACCTGTATTCTTTTAATCTAGCTACTTAGCCTCTGCAAGCTGATTCAGAAAATGACTATCTGAATGCTTCAGCTGTTCACCTTGAGTAATACCATGGGGCCAGAATTTGTCTCTGCAACTTGGTTCAATATTGAAATGTAAGGAGACAAAACGAGCACGTGCATCGCGTAGGGATGAACCCCAGTTAAGGTGTCTATAGTTTCTTCCTTACAAGGACAGATATCGGCCCATGGTATCATGAAGGACAAAAGCAGAGCCATGCTCCTGCCTCACGTTTTGCACAAGACAACCCTCTCTTCCTGCTCCAATGGGGAGACCATGTCAAAGTCCCTGAGACAAGACCAACCTCTGACAGTTCAGCTGTGGTGCTTGTTTCACCTTTTCCAGTTTGAACTCACTTGTCCTTAGGCAAGACAATTATCCCCTGTAGCAAAGATTTCCAAGCAGTTCTCTCCCTGCCTCTGAAACCTGGGAAGCTCTGGAGCTGCTGCATTGCATATCAGCACAATGTGATCTAGTACTTGGGCATTGGTCTTTGCATATGGGGTAGTGCTTCTCCTAATAAACCAAAGCAATCAATTCTTTGAATCAATTCTTTAAAATCAAACGGCAGCAAAGGCTTGTAAAGTCTCCTGGAGCAAGCTAACAGGTGAAGAAAAGCAACCAGATACCAGTAAGGCCCCAGATAAATTAAAATCTGCAAACTAATTGTTTCCCTAATGGGATAGTTCTGAGGACAGCTGTTTGGAAATGCAATGGCCTGGAAAATGGGGTCAATAAAGCAACAAAGAACAACTAACACAGCTGAAAGGGGGAGCATTTTATGGAAATAATTTAATCACCAAACTAATTCCTTATCTGTTAAGTATGGAATGGTGGGTTGGGAATGCAGTGGAGCATGCTAAGTCTTAACAGCTGAAGTCCTAACAATGTAGTTAGCTGCTCTTTCATGTAGCAACGCATACCCTTTGGGATGGAGCAACTCCTCTTGTGCTGCTTTTCTCCAAAAAGTATTAAAATGGCTAGAGCCAGTAACAAGAACTGTTTTGTTGTTGTTGAGACTGGGGCTATTGTATCAATATTGTATCACAGAAACAAATGCTACCTTCATATTTTCTTTCTTACCAAGTCACCCTGGATGCTGTATACTTGATACCAGGTCTACCACAGTGGCTCTGGTCTGACAGCTGATGTCAGGCCCTTTGTGAAGTCCTGCACCATTACCACTGAACTCGCCTGCCCAGCATGGGACATGCTTTAAGGTGAAGTTTAGGACACTCAGATTAAATGTCATCCCTTGCAAAAATTCCTTCAGTGTAACTTGTCACCAAGTCCTCTTCTTCTATTGCAGTTTATCCTGGCCAAAAAAGCAGTATCAGAGTTTGCTGCCACTTACCATCATCACTGTGTGACATAATGTCATGTAATTCAGACCAGTTCCTCCAGAAAATCAGGAAACATTGCTGTATAAAGTGTTCAAATATAGTCTGCCTTAAGAGAAGACTCAAGGAAATAATATAGCATCTAACACAATAAAAGGCAGTAGGACAATAAAATAGCAGAAACCTATGTTGCTCATTTAGTCTGTAGGCAATCTAATGTTACCTGAGATTTTTTGAGCCATAGCCCTTTCTAGTGTTATTTCTGTGGTTTTACATGTTTTCCATAGATATATGGTTTTACATGTTTTCAAAAGATTCACTTTGAATTTGTATATAGCACTTATCTTTCAGAAATATGCAGTTAAAATTGAGCTAGGAAGTACAGCTGCATCTGTCCCTCCCAGATAAGGGATAGGAGTATTCATCTTTTTGTTTGTGGCAGAGAAAGGCTGGAGACCAGCCAGTGTTAAGCTATATCAACATTGTAAGGTAGACTCTGAGGGTACCAAGCAGTATCACAAGTTTGGACAAAGTGAGTAGGCAAAATGACTTGCATGGATGAATCCAAGGAATTTCAGAGACGAGAAAACGAAACCATCAAATATGTAGCTAATCAGGCTCATGAGACATAAGGAGACCAAAGAGTCAAGAATAAATAGTCCATAAATAATAAGATGCTATGCTTCAGGGATAAGAATGTTGCTGATTTAATATGATGTGATTTAACTGCCTATGTTTTCTGTTAACAGACCTTTTCCAGCACAGTCTGATCATCGTTTAGGTTTTCATGTTCTCTGCCAAATGATGCAAATACTATGCATATGGAGAAATGCACTGGAATGTGTAATACAAGAAGGAAGAAGATCTATACCAAAAGCTAAACTCAATAACAAAAAAGCAAGATATAATCAAATTTCCAGAGTTTTTTCTCTTTGCCTTATTAATATATTTTCTCAGCTTTGATGCAGCAAATCACCTTCAAACACAAGATGAACCTTGAAAGCTGTGTCTCTGTCAGACCAATGCTGTTCACTAATGATTTGCTGCTACTGTCTACTGGAGAGTACTGTCATTAAACCTATAAGCCCTCTTTCAATCAGGAAAGCAACCTGGACTAGAGGAACCACAAAACATCTTAGTTTATAAAAAAAGGTGTCTCTCTCTATTAGCCAAAGAGGCAAAATTTTATCTGTGGAGTGGCAAAGAGGCTTGTGATATTTTCTGAGAGGCATCAGGGTGTGCTTCCACAGCAGCTCCAGGTAATCTAGGGCTAGGTAACTGTAACCTGCAAATTCTGTGTGGACCAAGCCTGCACACCTCTATCCCCACTCTTGCATTAGCCCTGGCATCTCTCTGATTTCACGTGGATCCCATCCAGGAAACTTACCTTGCTGAAAGCTAATTATTTTATTTCATAAGCTTTCAGTTTTTCAGCTCTGTGAACCACATCACTATGCAATCAAATAAGTGCTTGTGTTAAAGTCACACAGAAGGGCAGAAAAAGCTGGAAATGGGCCGGATAGTGGGACTGGAGCTTGATCTAGATTAACTTAAAACACATGCTGAGATGCTTTTCCTAGGGGCTCTAAGTGGGGCAGGCCACAGAGGTCTGATCTTCTGCCAGCTGCTAGCTAACCTATGCTCACATTTTGATGCTGTGTTCAGGCCTTTCTTTTTCCTCTGTTGCTTTGTTAACACAACTTAAAGAAAAGAATTATTTCTTCTAGTCAGGCTTTCTGTATCTTCTTGGTGTTTGCCACTGGTCAGAAGAGAAGAAAAGCAGTGCTGCTGTTCTGTTGGACTCGTGGAAAGGGCACATCTGGTATGTGAGCAATGATGGGCTTCCCTCTCCATGCAACAAAGATGGTCAATATTCTCAGCATTTATTGTTCAAACTCTAATTTACAGAGAGCATTACAGAGAGCATCATTACTAAGAAAATCATCAGTTTTGTACAAGAGTACAGCAGAGAATATGTACAGGGTACTTTAAGGATGCTCATCTCCCTTCAGCCCTGCTCTTCCTGGTCATTAGAATCATCTTCCTCTGACAGCAGCCTGCCCTCTTCCTCCCCCTCCTTTACTCTTTCCTTACCCCCATTCCTTTACTGTGCTTCCCTCTATTTCCTGTTTGTTGGCACTTTGCTTTTCCAACTAGGCCAATGTTTGCATACTTTTTCTTTTTACTTACATGTAAATATTTTTGTCTTTAGACCTTCAAGAGTTTCCTAAACAAATCTTTTTTTTTTTTTTAAGCCCTGGCTTGTGTGCTCATTTAATCAGAATCTATTACATAAAATGTTCCCCAGAAATCAGTCATCTCTCTTTGGTTTGCATATCTTGTATTAAAAATCTTGCTTAAAAATTCACACTATAATTCTTATTTGTTGATTCCACAGCCAGTGGACAAATCCTGACACAGAGATGGACTCTGTAATATGACAGTGCATTCATTATGTATAATTACAAAGCACACGAGCTGTTATTCAGTGTTGTTAGCTTGGCTTCACTGGAATTCCAGAACACATCTGTACACAATTTATAGTTGCTTACAACATATGCTAGCACATATAACAGCTAGAATTTAAACTCAGATCCTGCATGAAGCTCTTTATGAATCACAGATGCTGCCAGTATTGCTCCATCTTGGAAAACAGGAACAGTGGAATTCTACTCAAGGCAAAATGAAGATGAGGCAAGGCTTTAGGAAGGGGACAGAGATTTGGCTGACTCTAGAGTAGCTTCCTTTTTCTTCAAATAGGGATATGGAAAATTGTGGGTAGATTTTAGGAGTTCTTTTCTGAACATTCAGGGTCTTTTTTAGAGATTAATGATTGCCTGACAAAACAGTAAATAAACTTTCAGAGTGCAAGACAAGGTTGGAATTGGACTGTAAGTTAAAATTGCAGTGCCTATATTGGACTGACATGAAGCCTCTCAGAATGTGTTTAGGGGTCTTGTATTAACATTAAACAGCTGTTGAGACCTTGTCTTTAATAATGCACAATGTTATTACTCTGAAGAGTACTAGCACTGACATCTCCAAGCTCATATTAGAAGGAAAGCAGACTACTTTAATTGTATTATTCACTATTTCGTATGTCAGCACTGCCACTTTAGCTTTCAGGCTCTGAAGAGAGACTACATTTACTGCTGTGTCTTATAGTCTGCAGTAAAAACTTTCAGGCAGCAGAGAATGGTATTTAAAAAGTAACCCTTCAGCTTTTCTAAATTTCATGGATTAAAGTACATTATTTCATCTCAACTGACTGTAAATATAATTTTTCAGTGGCAAACAATGTAGGTGTTACTTCACCTTGTGAAAACTTAACACTATAACTTTCCAGCCTGGATGACTGAAAGTTTTTCTTCTCTCAGCTTCTTCAGACAGCTTGGCTACAGATTTGCTGTCTTCTGTGCCTTGAGCCAGCTGCACCTCTTACAGCCATGTGTGGTCTGACAGGTGCTTCCTAGGAAACCCAGCCTGTGAGTGTCTGCTCTCAGAGTCCAGAAAATTTAACTGCCATCCTGCTATCCAGTAAATTGTCTTCAAAGTGAACCTTTAAAGTCAAGCTTGTAGGAGAGAGGATGATGTGGAGATCCCAGATTCACTCCCTTCTCGGAGTTGGTTACCATTCTAAACTGACCTTTGGTAATACACTGCACGTATCAGTCTGGTTGTGACATCCTCTTAGACATGGTTAACAAGGTGGATGTATATGCAGAACTTAAGGTTTACATGTGAAAAAGTTTATCCCTGCCTTTGCATTACATCCCTGGAAAAGTCATTATAAGCTAACACTCTGCTAAGGTTTATTCTGGGCATGGTTGCTTCTGGTCATCAGTGACCATCTGAGAGTGGCTTTGCTGTGCAAAGTAGTTGTAACAGGCAGTGACTTCGTGTGAGGGATGTAGAGAGGTTTCTGCTTGAGGTAATAAACAGAAAAGCAGGGAGAGTTCAGAATTTAACCTACACCCAGGCGTGGAGCTGGGTTGTGAAAGAGACTAGGATGCCCTCTAACCCCATCTTCTTCTAAGAGTACAAATGGAGGACACAAGGTTGGATAAAAGTATCCTCAACAGAAGGGCTGACAGTGTCTAGCAACTTCTCAGCTGGACCACAGCAATGGAGCAATCACGTGTGAGGCATGCTTCATTTCCCTTCATTTCTGTCCAACTGTTTCCACAGACAGTGGAGCTACTCTCTTTGAATTTGGTATACAGATTTGCTTTTGGCTTTTCCTACCCTTTCCTAAGGGCAGTTTCAGAGTAACTGGCAAAACTGCAAGGCTCCATCATTTTTGGATGGTTATCCTGCGGGCAGGAGAATGGGCTTCCACTTAGCCAACCTGAAGTCCTAGAGAAAGAATGGTCCTTAGTGGCCAACAGGAGTCAGGAAGTGTGTGACATGCGGCTGGAAAGGGAGAAGGGTGAAGGAACAGGCTGTGTCAGTGCCACTAGGAACTGGCATTGCACTGAGCTGACAGACTGTCCTGGGTGGCCCAGGTGGGGCCGACATCGGGGCTGCTCTGCCAGGGCATCCCCATCATTCCCACTTCCTCAGGCTGCAAGGCTCAAATGGAGTGTGGGGACTGATGGCTGGGGTACAGCCTCAAGGAGTCTGTCCTGCTAGGGGCTGAGCTGTCTGAAAACCACAAATATTCCAGTTGAATCCAGTCTGACAAGAGTCTGTAGGGTCCTTCCTTCTGCTTAATGGAAAAAATCATTTGTTGACTATATTTAAGAATTATTGACTTTTTTTCCACAAGGAATTTTGCTTTCATTTTCAGACTGTTTTCTGACACAAACTTTGTAAAACAAAATATTATCAACAGGCTATATAGAGTGCCAAAGTTATGCTCAGCCATTGATCTACTGTCTAATGTCATTATGGTCAGAGTGGATTGGTATGACTATCTGATTTAAACAGCTGCTTCTAGCCTTGCCTCAAAGGTTCTACAGTTTCCCTCTAGCTTCTGTTCCAGTCAGAAGTTGAAATTCAAATACTTAAAGTCATGGAAAGTGATATTTTTCTTTACGTCTTTTTCGAGGCTCTAATAATCAGAAATATGATTTAAATTTTTTTATGGCCCTGTTTGTCATGCACCAAGAAGAACTTAGCCCATGGATCTCAGTGCTGTGAAGTGAATTCAATTTTATAGCTGGTGTGTCTGAGAAAGAGCAATTTGGGTCATTTTGTTGGCAGTTACAGAAATCATTGACATAGGGAACTCTTTTGTTAATGCACTGACCATTGTAAAATGTAATTATGTATTTTTATTCCCTACACTTCAGGAAGTGGAACCACTGGTTAGTGATGGCTGTCATCAATGAGTGCCCCAGAATTCATATGTTAAACGAAGTGCCACTCGTGGAAGGACAAAAGTGGAAACCTCCAGCTTCATGAAATCTCTCCCTGCTTTTTCCAGCTGTGCTGAAAACCCTCTTCCAGTTTGTCAGCACTTGAACTAGTGTTCACCACCAGCAGAGAAGGACTCATTTGGAGGTAACACAACTCTTTCTAAAAGTTCTTTAGCTTAATTTTGAGAAGTTTCTCAAAAAAGGTCATCTGGTTTCTCCTGATGATAATGTGGGCTGCATTTTTTTTCTAACACTGAGAGAACCAAAATGTCCTGAATAAAAGCACCTATGTTGAATGACAGAATTACACCCAAATCCCATCAAAATCAGTGACAGCCTTTCCACAGAGCTCCAAGAGAGTTGGACTAGATGTGTTAGTGATCATATTTTATCTTAGCTCTGTGGTTCCTTAGAGTACATATGTTTATTCATAGCCAAACAGATTACAGGTCAAGATGACTCCACATAAAACTTGACCCTGCATCTGAAAGGAGTTAGTTTCTCCTAGGATAGTACTTAAGGTGAATTACAGGCTTTCTTCCTTTAGAGTGGACTTGCTTATCTTGAAAAAAAAGTTTCTTTTTTTTTTTTTTTTCTTATCTGATTGTAGGACTTGCTTGTATCTCTTTCTTGAACCACTGCAATAAATCTTAGCAGGATTATCAGAGTTTTACAGGCTTTTGGAAGCTTTGGATTTGCCTTCATGCTGTTAGGCAGCACAGGCATGAGAGGATGAATCTGCATCACAACTAAACACCTGCCACTTCAAATCCTGCAGTGACAATCAGAGTGTCCCAGTAGGATCACCCAATTACTGCAGCCTACAGCACACGATTTTTCCTGCAGTAACAAAAAATTAATTCATGTTTTGTCATAGGCTTACTGCACCATGCTATGATGCAGACAAATATGAGAAGGCTGGAGCCTATGACAGAATAAAAATGAATTTTTTCTGAAATTAGGTAGTACTATGATAGGAGGGATAAAAATAACTTGTCCTAGAAAGTGGATTATATATTCTTCCATTTGAGTAGAAATCCCTTTGACAGATGATATATAGGGCTGTGGAGAAGAGAAGGGCTGTATTATTGCAGATATAAACACCTTTAATGATAAAGACCAGGTAAAACAATAGTTCAGAAGAAAGATGTTATCAATGAGCTGCAAATAGCAGTCATGCTCCCAAGGAACTACTGATTTTACTGTCCTGAAGGAGAATAGGTGGAGGAGTGCTGGGAGTCTGTAGTGACATCAGTGAAGAAGAATGAAATGTCATCTGCATTTCTGCATTACTTTCCAGATCTATAACTAGGTGACAAGGAAACACAGATGCAGCAATTCATTAACAGTTTGGGCTGTTACTTGTTTTGATGAATTTGTGCTCGTTTTATAAAAAGCTGTTATACATTTTAATTGAAGAATTTGCAAAAAGGTTCAATTATGAAAAAAAAAAGCCACAACAAGGCTCCAATTTCACACAAAATGTTTACAATATAAGAAAAGATAAAGAAGGCCAAGTATGTCTTTTAATTGTAAAGCTATTTGATATATAATTGTAGGTTGATATATGTTATAAAAACAGTCTTAGAGAAATACTTCATACCAGGAACTAAGAATATCCTAATACTTAGTACTAGCAGACAAGCAAAAAGAGCTTGTTTTCCAAAAGTGTATCTAATTATTGCCAGGTAGTAGATAATTTCAGATTCTTGAAATCAAAACTCAAAGAATTTGACCAGAATTCAGTCATTCAGAATGACTACTGACTGCAGCATCATATCCCAATGAAAATAGCTTGAGTTTTACCTGCAAAAACCTTGAGTTTAGGTACCCAGTGAATGGCTTCAGCAGCACTAAGGATCAAATGTGATGATAACCATCACCTCTTCTGTGGTTCCTAGCAATACACAGTTTACTTTGTGCAGGTTCTAGCATTCAGAGACAAATCTCTGACCCAATTAAGTGTTTCCAGGAGAAGACTAAACTGTAAAAATTACTAGATTAGTGAATTTAAAAGATCTCAAATAAAAGCAGAATTCTTGTCTTTAAGGATGAAAAGTGACAAGGATGAGGGATAAAGAAGAGGGAAGCAAGATGGATAGGTGAAAAAGAAAAGATCTCCTTTTAGGAAAGCTGTGTTCAACCCCACATCCTCAGATATTGACTGGAAGGGGGATATGGAGCCCAAGTGCTTTATCCTTTTACATGGCTGCTTTACTCTCAGTTCTTTTCACAAGGGCAGGTAGTGATAGGACAAGGGGGAACAGCCTTAAACTGAAAGAGGGCAGGTTTAGATTAGATATTAGGAATAAATTCTTTACTGTGATGGTGTTGAGGCCCTGGACCAGGCTGCCCAGAGAGGATGAAGATGCCCTATCCCTGTGGGTGTTCAAGACCAGATTGGATGGGCCTCTGAATAACTTGGTTTAGTGGCAGGGGAGTTGGAACTCAATGATCTTTATGTTCCTTTCAACCCAAACCATTTTATGATTCTATGACTCTTGAGATAAAAAGCATGAAGTAACAACTTCAAGCTGCATCTATCTTTTTGACTGACTCCCTAATTTTATTTTTTAAAAAAATTAGCCTTTCTTTTCTCTCTGAAGTCTCAATTATTATGTGCAAATGCTACATCATAGAGAAAACTTTGGAGCAACAGTTTCTATAAGTTAGGAAACTTAATAAAAATTCCTGTATGTGAACCAAAGGTTTCCCAAGTCCATCAGTATAGTGCTGGCATCTTAATTTGTACCAGAGGGGCATCCTCCAGCAGCTTGTTACAGCAGCTGAATAGGGTGGAAGAGAGGACAGATTTATGAGCTCTCCCGAAGCAAGGTCTTTGGGTCTTATGAGCTCTCCTGAAGCAAGGTCTTTGGGACTAAGACAACAGTCATAAAGTGGTTTTTCAGGTTTCATGGTTCCATGTTGATTTTCTCCTGTGATGCAAAGCTTTCCACACGTTGCCTGCAGTTGTTCTCACAAATGCAATTGCCCATGGTCCTAACCACTTGTGCAATAGGATCAAGGTAAATTATTTTTGAGTGATAGTTGTTTTCCTTTTCTTAAATGTTTTTTGTTTATAAAAACACAGTCATTTGACTGATTTAGAACATTTTTCCAACTGATGCTTGCAAAACTGGGTGCAGAAAATTGAAGTGAGGGAGTATGGACAGAACGGGAACTTCTTATAATGCTTTTGTTATAGAGGACTGGCACTAGTCACTGCCTAAGACTGGATGAATGAGGTGACCGACTCCAGTAATGTCATTTCAGTTCTCTTGTCCCTTTTCTACTTTGGGATCAAAAAGTTGCGTTGCAGGACACACGTTTCCATGCAAAGAGAGAATTTTCCATCAGTGTTTCTGCCATGGCACCAGCTATGAAGGGCACTAGATGGGGCAGTTTACTGGCCTACATTAAGTTAGATGTGACCTTTGAGGCATATTCTATATAGATCACTCTATTAGAGGAGTTTAATTGGCTGCAGCTGAAGAGGTCGCTCTGAGCATCGCTTTTTTATCACTGGCACATCTCCTGGCAGTGTACTAGAACAGTGACACTGGATGCCGGGTGTGGGTAGTGAGTTGCCTTGAGGAACACTGCTGGAAAGGCTTGGCTTAGCAGTCGGGCTGGTTCAAGCACAGCAGCCTTACTACATCACCCTGTCAGCTGCAGAGTGGGGGATGGGGTGTTGTTTAGGATTCCAGGCACAAAGAAAGCTGCTATTTATCCTTTCTTCAAAAATACACAGTAATTGAAAATGCTTCTGCAAAAATCTGTCACAAGCATGTAGCTGGCTCACTATCTTGGTCTCAATGGAGTTACATTAACACCTTGTTAAATACTCCATTGATTTTAGAATTGCTGTAATGGCCTATAAGTATTGCAGGGTTCTGAGTGTCTGTATTGATCTCAGTGGCTGGTCTTGCACCAAGCCTGGATGTTACACAGCAGGGGTTCTTTCGAAGTTGTACTGAAGGATATTTGAAAACAGAGGTGCAGAACTGTGCCCTTTTGCTTGCTGAGCATGACTCTTTAGGCATCAATTTGCAACAGAAGTCTGAGACTCTGAGTCACATAAGATGTCATTTTTCTATTTCTTTAATAAGATTTCTATTATTCTGACAACCTTTAGAACATTTTGTCAACTGTTAATACCTAGAGAGGTGTTCACTTGAAGAACTGTTTTATTTTATTAATTACAATTTATTCTTTTTCTTTAGAAGACGAAAGTCAACAAAATGATAAAACAAGATCTTGTCTCTCCCCTTTCTTTGTCAGGACTTTCAATTTCACTTCAATGAAATACAGCTGAATGCAGCAATCATTTGATAGCTGATGCTCTTATTGTTTGGGGAAGTAGCTGCCAGTGAGTTAAATACAGGAAACCCAAAAGCTAAACTGATTCCTTTATGTGTGCACTCTATGAAGACACTCTAAATGATCTCAACTGCACCATGGGTGCCTTAGTGTGCCTCAATTGGAGACTACATTTCAAAATGACCTTGGCTATCCAACAGCCACATCCCACAGCACTGATTTTCTGAATAACAAGTTGACTGCCTTCAAATGCAGAGGGATGGAGAAAAGATATTGCAAGGAATAAATTTCCTATATATTTTTTCCATGGTCTTCGCTATTAGGTGCTGATGTCTTAGAAAGACATTTCTTTTTGTCTGAGAGGAGCATTGGGCTCAGATCTTTAGACTTCTGAGGTGACTTGGTGTTTTCAGTCCCTAAATAAATGATCCCTCTTTCAGTGAATAACTAGAGTTAAACAGCAAAAATTAGTTTATGGTTTCTGAGAGAGAGAATAAATATGAGGAATTCTTTTGGAGGTATGGATGTGTCTCTATTTAGCTACAAATGAAAGCTGAAGAGAGGTTTCTCAGGTCCCTGCAGAACCCTTTCTGTCCCAGTCATTCTTAAGCACATCCATCTGAAGCACCAGCAGGGCTTGCTGGCACAGGCAGCACACTTGGATTGCTGGTTATCACTGGATAACAGGTAACAGATATGGACAACAAGGGAATGACTGAAAAAGACATTCCTTGAATATTCCAGAACTTATTTACTGCCAGAGACAGAGGGAACACTGTAAAGTTCAGACTGAGAAAAAATTATGTGGCACAGAGGCACAAATGTTAGTATTTAGCAGCTCCTGAGAAAATAAAACAAACCAAAAAAAACCACAAAAAACTACAGAGACTTCTGTAAGGAAAACCACTGACATGGGTGTAAGATGATGAATAAAATGCGTGTGTTTCTGGTCACCCCTGGTCAAGAAAGGGGATTTCTGTGTTGACTAGTTGCAGGAAAAGGCTGCTAGGGTGGAGGAGTGGCAAGTCTGCTTTAGAAGGTGGAAGTTGATCTTCTTCGGTCTAGAAGTGAAGCTGAGAAGGGGCTTTCTCTCTATAAATTCATCAAATACATGTGAATAGTCCTACAGCAAAACTGAACAAACAAGCACTGAAAAAATTCTGGCTGTCAAAAAAACCTTCAAATATTATTAGAGGTTGGAAAATAAGCCTGATAATATCAAGTTTAAAGAAACTGCTATGGTTAGGTCTATCAAAAAGGAACAAGAGATTTACTCCTATGTATAATTACCTCCCAGGAAAAATACATTTGATATCTAGGAATCATAGAATCATTTAGGTTGGAAAAAACCTCTGAGATCATTGAGTCCAGCCTTTGAACTACCACCACCTTTTCAATTAGATCATGGCACTAAGTGCCATGTCCAGTCATTTCATGAACACCTCCAGGGACAGTGACTTCACCACCTCTGTGGGCAGCACATTCCAATGCTTAGCCACCCTTTCTGTAAAGAAATTCTTCCTGATGTCCAACATAAACCTCATCAGGTGTAATTTGAGGCTGCATCCTCCTTAATTTTAAAACAT
>WAAG01059459.1:6290-16534 GCA_013390105.1 Tichodroma muraria | reverse complement strand
TTCTTGGTCATCTGGGCACACACAGGCTCAGCCCCCCAAGTCCAGCACCCTCAGATCCTGTTCTGCTGAGCAGCTTTCCAGACTCTCTGCCCCCAGGCCATAGCACTGCATGGGATTGTTGTGAGAGAAGCAAACATATGGACTTTCTCCTCCCTTTCTTAATAAGTTTGATTAATTGATTCTGGCTGCTTGTTTCACTTATAGTGACTCTCCTGTTCTGAACTAAGTCACTGTCTGTCTCTTGTTCCTCTTCTGCTTACAGAATTGTTCATGCCCAGCCTCTCTCTGGCAGCCATTTGGTTCATCCACCTGGTGGCACCAGTGACATTTTACAGCTTTAAGTCACCTTTGGTTCCTTCACCACTTTCTGCTACTGGAGTTTATAATCCCCTTTCCTCCTCACCTGCATAAACCAGCCTTGTGATTAACCTGACTGTGTCCACAATGGACAGACCTGCAGGCAGGTAACTTTGATCTTGGATATCAGACATGCCAAACCTTACAGCTCACTGCATGCAAAATCCTTCCAGATAGCAGGGGACATTCCAGTATTTACATTTCATATCTACTCCCACTTTCTAGCCCCAAAGTCAATTACTAACAGCATTTCCTGATAACCTTTTAATTTCAGAAATGTAGCAACCATACATATACAAATGCATACAAAATATTTTACAGTAAACAGAAAAAGAGAGACAGAACATTATTGCAGAACTTTCAGTATATGCAGCTGACTTGTTATTTGAAAATTGATCAGCTTGCCAGCTAATAACTGATAACTGTGACATGGCACAAGGGGTATTTTCCAGGCTGGTTTTCATGTGGATAAAAACATAATTAGGAGGTAGTTTTGCTCAGAATTCATGTACAGCTATCCCCCTGTGCTATGTGGAAAAGAAAAATGGATGCTGCCCTGTTATTCTGGCTAAGCTCAGGACTTGACATCTTTGTGGGGTGATGTCAGGTTTTCAGGGAACTCTGCTCGTAAGCCCTGTGAGCAGAGGCTGCAGCCAGCCAGCACAGCTTTAAGTGACAAAAGGCAGCTCAGTGGGCTCGGGCACTGTTCCTGCTGGGGTTCCACTAGCTCACTCCTAAGAAGGCTCTGATAAGCTCAGGGCACAATGAGAACCATAACTGGTTTCTGTATATCATATTTCTTCCCACTCTTCCTAATTTTCCTGTGGCATGTAAACATTTACCTGTCAGCTTCAGAAGCTGAAAATTGAGTGAGATCTCAGTAAATTCTCTCTGCAGCTTCATGAAGCATAGCTGCAGAAATGGGCATTTTTATTCCTTCATTATGAACCTACCTCCATGAGATCACCACAGGCTCTGATTTGCAATTTAATATCTCTTCTGCTAATAGTGAGATGAACTGAAGTAGCTACAAAGAAACTCAATTAGTATTGTAGCTAATAAAAATGATAGTTGTGATAGAAAAATGATTCATAACTGCAGAACGTGCTTCTGCATGTTTTTCATTACTTAGCCTGTACTAACTCTTGTAATATATTTCCCTGCACTTTCTGAACCACACGTCTTCCCACAGAGTAGCATCTAAAATTTGTGTTTACTCCAGAGTGGTTTTTACTGACACTTCCTTTTGCCAGTATCATCTTCTTCCACCTAAGGCTGTAGTGTAAAACATGAACTAATATTTTAGGCATTACTATCTGCTTCTGCACATAAAAAAACTCCATAGAAGGGACCACATAATTGTCAAATAAAATTTGTCCACGGACATGCTTCCTTCACTGATTACCTGGCAACAGCAGCGGTGAGCTTTTCAGTCATCAGACTTTCACAAACCTCTGGATGTCACCTGTGGCATATGTAGATTTGCCAGTGTTTTTCTAGTATTTTATTTTGTAAACAGGTTATAACCTATTTTGGTGCTAACAGGAGATGCTGAAATACATTAACAAGGGGATTTTTCACAGAAGCATTGATAGCATTCAGTGGCCATGGAGATTCCCGGAGAGGTTAGTGTATAATTGCCACTTGTGACTGTGAAAAGCTGTTCCTCTCCTGATGTCTTTTGCAAATAATACTTTACTCTGGTGGTAATTATCTTCCACCTCTGGTGGCAGAAAGAATTATGCTGTGTTTTAAATTGCTTTTCATATTTTTATTTCTCTAATTCAAAAGCCCAATTTATTATACAAGCTTAATAAAAGATAATTGGAAACAAACTCAGTATTTTTAACTATGGAGATGGAAAGGAAAAAGGAGAGTTGTAATATCAAAAAGACAGATCCTTTTTTCACCTGAATTTTCCAGAAATTTTGTTACTGGACCTAAGTTAAGTCCTACTGAGTTCAGTAAGTTGAGAGCTACAGTTTGGCCTTTCAGAGTGGGTTTTTATCTCCAAAATATGTTTCCCCAATAACCAAGGTAATACTTTTACTGGCACAAATTGAAGGTCTGATTATTAAAGAACAATAACATATGTCAGCATGAAAAGGTAACATCTGATGACACAAAATCTCTACTGTGAATACATGAACATTATTCTTTTGCTCTGTGTTGTAGAAGTGCATACACTTTCAGAATGGCAAAGAAGGAAAGAATCTGAAAGCTGATTCTACCCTGCAGTAATGAGTTAAAACAATCACTGAACACTAGGATGCAGCTTCTGAAATAATTTGATTAACAAGTTGCTTATGCATTTTGATTCGTACAAAGTAGACTGTAAAAAAAACTGCTTGTGGTACAGTTCCTCTCTGGTGTAACTCCACTGATCAGGGCCCAGTGGGAGTGATAAAAAAGAAAAAAAAAGAGATCCATTCTTCCACTAATAATTTATATTTTCTTTGTAAGTGACCTGCTAAATGAAATTATAAGAATCATCTGTAAATGTCTCAAATATAGAACTAGGTGCACAGTGTCTTTCTATATCACACTCCCAAGATTTTCAGTTGCTCAACAAGAGAAGCTTTTTCTAGTTTGGGGGGTACATGGACAGGCATTAGAGGAAAACAGAAACATAAGGCAGCAGCTGTAGAAACAGCATGATTTTTTCCTTAGTCCTTTGTGATAAATCTCAGCCTATCTGAAGCAAGTTATGATTATGGTGTGGAAATATGAAGCTATTCTTAAAAGGTACATATTTTTACTGATCGCATGAATACCAGTAAAATTTAAATACCCACCAAATTATAGTTTACACAGTAAAACTTCTCATTTCAGCACAACGTGGGGATACTAGCATAAATTTTTAAATCATGGGATTAAAAGACATCTCCTCGCACATGTGAAGAACACGGGGGCACAGGGGAAGGCAAGAGGGTAAGCTCCAGTAGCCCAGTCAGGCAAAAAATCCCCACTCTGGAGAGTCCAGAGACTCTGAGAGTTGGCTACTGGAGGGACCAGAAACCTGGTTAAATGATCCCTGGAGCCCCATGATTTCCCAGTAGGCAGAATGGACCTTCAGGTCCCTCTGGGATGGCCCTAGGAACAGGGAGCAGTGGCAGCCTCTCCTCTGCCGGTCTACTGGATTTGGCAACACTTAACAAAGTTCAGCCTTTGCTCCTGGCAGTTTCACAAAGGAAATCATCTGAGGAGAGGAAGTACAACATCAATACAATCCAAATCCATCAGAAAGCTGAGTAGCTAAACTCCTCCTGTGGTGGGCAGTACTCAGGAGAAGACAGAGCTGCTTTGTGGTGGCAGGGGAGAAGCACCACACAGCCACTGGAGAAGGCTGCCAAGCCTGAGAACCCTTTGGACTTGACCAGATGGGCTGGCAGAGCCAGGTCTGGGGCGTCCCAGCCCTGCATCGCCTGCTCACAGGAGAAGGCCTATGGCATCCTCCTTTCCTGAGTTTCCAGAGGGACAGCAAAGAGGAGCTGTCGGTGTTTCAAAGACACCACAAACTCCAAAGCCTGGTTCCCTCCAGAAGACCCTGTCTGTTTTTAAGTCCTGCTTCTCCCCGAGCTGAGGAATGAAAGTGGCTGTGGGGGAAGAAGGAATTTGTTGTACAGGCTGGCTGGCCTGCATTTACATAACTGTTTTGTTTTCAGAGAAACTTGGCAAAACATTCCCTAAGTGGGTCTCTACCGTGGACAACTGAGTCCTCCTTGTGGTTTCTGAAGCTGGGTGCTGAGGAAGGTACCTGGGGCCTGGGAGATGTGCCAGGCAGGTGCTGCCAGGAAGCTGCCCACACACTGTGCCTTGCTGTGGGTGTTGTCAGCCCTGGGAAACCTGGGCATGAAGGCAAAGGAAAGCCTTGGGAAGACTGAGTGCCCTTCTCTCCACAGCTGGTTCCAGTGAGGCTGAGCTGTCCCTGAAGCACAGAGGAAGGCTTTGTGGGGATGCCACGGGGGAAGTGGACAGGGGAGCAGCTTTCTCATGTGCTGTGCTGCTCTGATGTGTGACCCCAAAGGTTCTCTCCCCTTGCTTTAAAAGTTAAAGCATGCACTGTTCTCCTCCACAGCTGGCTTCATACTAACAGGTATTTTTACTGAGATTGAAGGCAGCAATTATTTGCAGAATAATCATTTTAGGCTGTGTTTGAAGTGTTCCCTTTTTTCCCCCTTACAATGATATTTTCTGTTTAGTTTTGCTGGAAGCATTCCTTAACAAGCTTCTTCAGCTTGTCTTGCAACCTCTGCAGCCGGGCTGGTGCTGGGCCACTATGGCAGTTCCATTGAACATCACAGCTCTTTCCAAAGGATTGTTGCAGTCCTTAGGCCCGTGGATCTGTTTGGCTTTAAACTTGAGAGCCTGCTCACACCACATGTGTTTGGAGCATGTCCAAACGTCCACAAAAGAGATTTTCAGGTCCTTGCCTCTCCTAACTCAGTTGTGAGCACTGTGCCCAAGCTCTCAGTTGAATTTTAAGAAACTTTTAAAGCAGCTCACAGTCACAGTGCTGCTGCTTGGGACTCAATGCTGGAGGGAGCCAATGCAGACTCTTGTAATACTGAAGTTGTTCCTTATATTTCTGGAGTCAGATGCTCAAGTCAAGCTTCTAACTTCCTGATGTAAAAAAAAAATCTTCAAATGTTGGGATATTTCACTGGTGGAAACCTGAGTAACTTCAGTAACTCCAGGGTAATACAGGGCAACTGTGCATGGCTGTAGTGGTCATATCACTTGGGAGTTTCAGGCACCAGTGGTAGAAACCCAGTGCCCTTAGCCAATCTGTGTCTTAATTATTTAAATCTGCAAAACATGTCTCATCTTCCATTACTTTTAGAAATTTATAAAGGATTAAAAACAATGCCAGCCAAAACTTGCTCTTAAACAATCAGTCTCCAGAATATTTTTTAATCTAAATGTTTTATTCAATTTCCAGTTGTTCTGAAGGTGCTATAAAACTGAACACATACTTCTGAAGATTAGGTTCAGTATTTGGTACTTAATCTCCGCAAGACAGTGTCTTTTTTAAAACAGAGAGAATAAATGTGGTTTTTTTGTATGGTTTGCTTTTATATTTTGCATTTTCAGTAGGGGAACATACTTTAGAAAGTAAATTAGTATCTTGACCCAGAGTGAAAATATGAATTCCTCATGAAATTTGCAGAAATTATCTAGATTGGAAAAGCAACTACGTAAGATAAATGTGCAAGAAAGCCTGTGTTATGGCTTTCTTACTGAAACTCAATCACTCCTTGTCAAGTTTGCATGGGAAAAAGTTGATATTCAAGGGACATTAATTCAAGGGACACTAATCATCTGCTTTTGTAAGCAGAAAATGAGAGAACTTTGTAGGAGAGACACAATTATTTTGTGTTAAAATTCTCTTAACCATTTAGCATGTGCAGCACTACCACTTTTGAGTTTGCTCAGATATTCATGAGTAAATTTGATCCCTGCACTGTACTGTTCTTTTAATATCCTTTCTCCTATAAGTTTTCAATTTATTCCAATTTCTCTGGTATGCTTTTCATAACTATAATATATTCCAGTATCAGGTTTTATAATTACTTGGACTCTATTCATTTCCAAATTTATATTTCAGGCTGTATTTCCTCCTGTGCTACAAGGAACAGATCATTGTACTGAAAAGCAATCTAGGATGTATGTTGAAGTTATTGCAACAGTAGTGTAGGAAATCTAGTTTAATTTGGGGAGTGTCTGGGGTGGTGGTTGAAGAGCATGGGGAAATTATTCAACAGAGAACTGGGAAAATGACTTGATACATCTATAGACAGCTACTTGGTAATGTGGTGATTGGCAGGTGGGTGTGTCTGCCAGCATTATGTTCAGGTTTACTGAAATTAAATGTCAGCACTGGAGGACACAGAAGGCAGAGAGTTCCCCCACATTAGTATTACAAAAAATGTAGTGCTTTAGGTCTGACTCTGGAGAACTCAGTGCTGCATGGATGTGGTTCTGCACTGAGCAGCACCCAGGGTGTCAGAGGAAAACACAAGGCTCAGCTCTGTGACTGAATCCATGAACTCTCATCCACCTGAGGACTTAATTTCATACTTATATTTAAATACATGAGCAGGTGCTTACAGCTGGGGCAGATTGCACGTGTGCTGAACAATAAGCCAATGTTTAAGTGCTCCAATGCACTGTTGGGCTTAATATACTCGAAAGCTGAGCTCTAAGTGGCTTGGGACAATGGTACAAAAATAAGTTACGGGTCAGAAAGATCCTGATTTTTCAGTTTGGAGAGTAAATACGTCACAAATATGAGGAAAATCACAACATTGGGCATTTTTTAGACAGGGAAAACTGGAAACTGTGTTCAAAGATTAGTGGAGGGTGAATGTAACTACTTGCATGATCACTTGTTTCTGCAGAGCAAAAAATTCCGACTTTTATGAATTGGTGGCAGGCATGAAACAAATTTCAGTGTACTAATGTTCAGAAGGTAAAATGTGTTGTTTGTCCAAAAATATGAAGGATTACAGTAACTGTGCTGTTTGTAACGTGGGAACCTGTATGAAATGAGCACCGAGGAGAAGAGAGGTAAGAAAAATACAACAACTCTTCAGGGATCATACTGAGGGAAATGGAGATTGAAAATGTGGTGGGAGTTGACAAAAGATATCAGCACTGATAAAAGAGTTCTCAAAAGGCACTGAAGTAGTGATTTTTGAATCAAAAAAAAGGCATATACTTTCAAAAAAAAGGGCTTGACAATGACTTTTGTAAAAGAAATGGAATAAGAGGTAGTACAATGAACACTGGAAGTGGATCAAAAGAAAAAGTGATCTTTTCTTTCCTAAACAGAACAGTTATATTCATTGAGTTCATAAACCAAATAGCATAAAGAGGAAGGAGCACAGGAAGGTGGGGAGGGGTGGAACAAACTGAGCCAGAGGGAGGAAGGGAGTGCTGAGAGCAGAGTCCTGAGTTCAGCGTGTCACCAATGGCTACAAACGGAAAAGAAAAAAAAAACCAGAAATGAAGGAAAAATGCAAATTTTTCTTAGCTACCATTTTGAAAAGAACAAAGTTTTGTTGGTAAATAGGTCATGAAAGATGTGGAGAGGCGAGGAAAGAAGGCAGGACCTTTGTTTGCAAGTGCAGCATAAAAAGTAGAGTTGTTCTAATAGAAACATTGTGATCAGAGAGGAGACTTCTGAAGCTGGAATGGGCAGTCTGCTGCTTTTCAAAGTCTCATTGTATCTAAGATCAAAGGATGGTCAGAGCATTGTAGTATCATTGCTTACAGATAAAAGACAGGTTTTGAGGCAGGCATTTTCATTATGAAATGGGGAATTAACAGCTGTATTAACATTCGCAGGGATTAGCATGCTTAGGAGTGAAGGAAACATAATTGTTTGCTTTAAACCGTTTTCCATCCCTGGAGTATCTGAGTGACTTCCATGTAAAATTGATAGCTGAAACTGAAATCCAGAGGGCGGTAGAAGGTACCCAGAAGTCTTGCTAATTTGAGAGCAGTGGTGTCATCCATATGGCTCTTGAGGACCAGAGCCTGATTTACACCCCACTGTATCCCCCACTGCCTGGGCTGCTCAGCCCCAGTTACATGCTCTCCCTCTGCAGCTGCAGGGCAGTGCCTGGCCCTCCCATGCCCCCCAGCTGGCCCAGGTGGGGATCCAGCAGGAGCAGCAGTGTCACCCCTCTGACACCTGTCTGGGCTGGCATCCGCTGCTGGAAACCATTGCCAGGCTCTGGAAACCATGAGGTGCCACGGCATGCATCCACAACTGTGGACCAGGCTTTACCAGTGCTGAGCGTGTCCTGCAGCCCAATACTCTTCGGACACCACAATGTCCACGCTCTGACAGTGGCAGGCTTCAGGAGCAGCCCATCATTGTGCCTGTGCTCTTTGCCACCACTTGGCTTCTGCTGGTTTGAGCTGCACACAGAGAAGGATATTGACATCTCAGGGGCTACTTGGTGACTATGGGGACGCTAAAACATCTGCCTCAAGGAGCTACGAGATCAAGCTTCAGAGTTTAGACTAGATGCCTAAAAAGTCTGTCTGACTATGGATTTCTTGCAATAAGTAAGAACTTTCTCAGCTATGGTAAAATAGATCTCAGAACAAATATTTTTCTGGAATTTTTTTATAATTCTTGCTTGTCCCTCCATTTCTATGACAAATACACTTCCTGCAAATGAAGTGCTGTGCACAGAAACAATTTAAATGGTGTAGTTTGGTTGCTAGGCTGTTTTTTTTATAATTAGGGTTACACTGATTAAAAATAGAAGAAAATTTAATTACATAGTCTTGCGGGTTGAGGAAGTCAACATTTCCTACTTCTTAATCTGATAGTTGACTAATGATCACCACCTTACTCTAACTAATTTCCCCACATTCATAGAAGAGTAAATGTAGAAAAAATTCAGCTGAATATTAGGCATTTCAGGCATGTGTATGTGACATTAATTTACAGTTCTGTCCTGTACAATATTTCACCTAAACATTAGCAATTCTATCTGGTAAGTTTTTCTTTCTTACCTGAAAGTATTATTACTGGATCATCTTCTCTAGAAAGAAAACAATCATTAATCTGCTGGAAGTGAATCTATGACAGTAAATAGAATCATTATGAATCTTATATGGAATCAGAATATCTTTATCATCTGACTAGTGCCACACTTAGGCCAAGAGGACTATGGCCCTCCATTGTACAGGAAAACAGAGAAAAAATTCATAAAAGCCACTTGGTAAAAGCTTTGATTTTTCTCAGATGATGATGTGATTTCTTTACCTTCACATACTACTGTACACTGAGCTTAATTTTCATGTGAGAAAATCACAGTCAGTGGCAGGAACATTTTTATTTGGCTGCAGCTTCAAAAAGAGAATGAAAAATTTAGAAGGTAAGATCAATAGCTGGAAAATGAAGTTCATCTTAACAAGGAAATTTAAGGCTTACAGCCATGCAAAACAGCTGGAGAAGCTGGGACTTTCAAAATTGCTCTGGATGAGAAATTATAAAGTTCAACTGAGTGAAACAGCTGTTAAGCTAAAACAAAGAAGTGCAAAAGGAAAAAAACTCACCTTTCTTCCCCCTTTCCCGAACAACTTGGAGATGAAGATTTGGAACAATGGCTCAATCCACATTCCATCCCCAGCTGTACAGGCCAGGTGTACCTGCAGAGCACACGCCTTCCCATCCTAGAGCACCAGCTATCTAGAAACCTTTAAGGAGCACAGAGAAGTGGCTTGGAAGCTAACTCCACAAAGGCAAGAAGACACTGAAGAGGAGCTTTCTGTTTCCTGAGTATTTGTATCATCTGGTGGAAGTGTTGTAGAAAAGAGAGGAAAAGGTTTTTTGTCCCTAGCCCCCGGCAGAGACTCATAACCATGAATGAGTTCAGCTGAGGGCCACCATGATGGTGGGGAACTGGAGCATTGCCCTGTGAGGGGAGGCAGAGGGAGCTGGGGTTGTCTGGCCTGGAGCAGGGATAGCTTCTGGTGGGCTAAAGAGCCACTCCAGGTACCTGCAGGAAGTCATTGAGGAGGTGGAGCTGGGCCCTGCACAGCAGGAAATGGAAGGAGGATAAGAGACAACAGGCATGAGCTGAAACAGGGATGTTCAGATGGGAAAGGAAAGGAATAAAAGGAAGGAAGGGAAACCTTTTTCTCTGTGGGGAAAATGAAGCTATGTGCTGGGTTGCCCACAGAATATGTGCAGTCTTTATCCTTTTAGTTTTTCAAGACCCAGCTAGATAAAGCCCTGAGTAACCTGGTCTTATCTAAGAGCTGACACTGCTCTGAGGAGGACATTTGCCTAGAGACATCCTGAAGTCCCTTCCCACCTGAATTTATTATATGAAATACAAACCACACAGACAACCTGCCCC
>WAAG01059458.1:5050-16812 GCA_013390105.1 Tichodroma muraria | reverse complement strand
GGACCGGGCGGGGGCCCGGCGGGGAGCGGCCACCCAGTGGTGCGGCGAGCGGGCGGGCGGGAACGCGCTTCACCACCGCGCGCTGTGGCGTATCGCGGGGCTTTTTTATATTTACCTGTTTGTGGGGGTTTTTTTCTTTTTTTCCCTCCTCAAGCGAGGCTGTGTCTTCTCCCCTTTCCCAAAGTTTAGGGGTTTTTTTTATTTGTTTTTACTGCCCCTTCGGGGAACATCTCCGTGCCTTGCCTTTCCCCCGACGCACCGCCGCCGGCTATCGGCGGCCACTGGGCTGGCAAAGTCCCAGCCCCCTCTCAGCCGTGCGTGGAAGCCACCCCCCGCTCTCACGGGGGACCGGCGGCACGCCAGCTCCCTGCCATCCGAGAAGAAAATGTCAACTATAATTTTTAATGACGAATAGTTAATCCTTTCAGCCCACCGTCTGAGTCATGCACCACACAAAAGTTCCCCCTTCAAGCCCTAATTTCCCCATACACAACTTTTCAGCCTCAGTTCTCCAAGCGTTTTACGTGGCAAAGTCACTGCTTTCCGACCTCACAGACGTGGAAGCGACTTCTCCGTGTTGCATGAGGCAGCAGTGCCGGGGAACACCCTCTGCCGCGTATAGAGTTTTGGTCAGGAAACCTTGCTCTCCCAGCTTTGTCACTCTATAGAGTCCCTCGCTGGCTAAATAAATGTGAAGAACATAATCACCAGAACAGCTTTGTGCTATAGAGTTGAATACCTGTTCTAAAAGCTCCTGGGTAACTGTCTGGTTTGACAATTTAAAATAAATCCAATCTTTTCCCTATTACTTTCAGCACAGTTTTGGCTTTCCAAGTGCCAAAATAATGGAGATTTATTTTTAAATCTCCATTTCTTTATCTTCTTTTGCTCTTTTACTATATTAATACTTATATTGACTGTTCTCCACAAAAAAAAACAACAAACAAACAAAAAAAAAAAACCACTCTTAACTAGTTAGTTCGTACTGGAGACATTTTTCCATGCTACTTTATTTTCATTTAATTAGAGGGAGTCTTTTTCTCTTAAATCTTTCTTGCATAGCCATAATATTTTATTAGTCCTTTCATCGTTTTAGAAAAATAATTCTTTTGTAAAAATGCATGCATTTAAGCATTCCAGTCAATTAACTTTATATTAACATATTTTCACAGTGTAAGACACCAAGAGACAATATTTTTCTCAAGCTCTTACAATGAAAATGTTTGTGATGCCAGGCTCAGATGCTGCTCTCAGTCCCACACATTTAATGAAAACAACATAGCATGGAACAGAAATTTGCGGAGAAATTAATGTACCCTGAAACTTACATCCAAGGAAACTTACCCTTCCATGAAACATATAACTTTTTCAATTTTAAAAAAAAGGACTTCAACCCCTAATCAGGACAAAAATATATACCAACCAAGAGATAAAGCAAATATTACTCTTGTAAAATTATTAGCAGTTTTTTCTCTTTCTATTTACTTCCTAAACAGCTGGGGCACCTTGGGACTTGGGGAGCCATAGTTTCTCAGGAAGTCTCAGGAGGAGTAACTAGCCAGGGAAATGGACTGGACAACTCCCAACTAGCTTGTCTTAGAACTGCAAATTGTATTATTCTTTCTAATCAAATGTTAACTTTGCATGGCTGTTCTGTGTTGCTATCCCATGGGAAAGATGGTTAGAGAAAAAGTCTATAATGATGCCTAATCTCATTCTGGAAATTGGATTGATTATCAGCAGACATAGGCATCTGATATATTTTACTTCTGATGTTGCAAAAGCTCATTTGAAAGTGGGAGTATTTTTATGGTATAAATTAAGAATATATCCATTTTCTATTTACAGCCCATATAATGTATATTTAAACATGAATGTATAAAAACCATAATTATGGTGTCTTTACTTTCTTCTACTCTCTATAAATACATATTTTTCTTAGATTATTACTTAAAGTGAATTTCTGGATCTCTGAGATCAATCCTAATGTGTAGTATCAACTTCAGTGAAATTAATTTGTTAATCTTGTTGATTTACATGCAACTCAGGAATTAGAACAAGAGAGTATTTGGTAGGTGAAAGTGAATAGGCTGTTTTCAGTCACTTGTTCCAAAACTAAAACTGAAGAGAAAAAATAAAACAACAACAACAACAAAAAAAAACAGCAATCAGAAAGAAACTTTAATATGTACCAACATCATCTCTAACTGGAAGCTGCAGATCATATTCTGTTTAATGGACAGAAGAACCCACAACCGTACTCAGAAAAACTACACACATGCAGTGTGAGGAGGGGAACAACTGCACATCTCATGCACCACACAAACAGACAGCGTTTTCTTTAGATTTTTCAGAAATTTACTGCCATCTCTAAAATGGGGCAATGCCTGAGAGAAAATTACAAGAGGAAAACAATTCATTGTCATAGTTTACTAACCTTATGCTGATGCACAAGGGGTGCAAGTGGAATTCTACACGCTTGGCATCTATTTTTGACAGGAATAGGAAGCAGCGTAGTGTAACAACCTCCTCCTCTCTCCTTGCTCTGACTAGCGTTCTCACTCGGACACACATCATTCTTTTGGCCTCTGGATGCCTCCACCCATATCGCTCACTCCCAGCGGGCAGTCAACGCTTTGGGAGCCACAAGGCCCCACAGTACCCCTCCATCAGTGTGGCATTCTTGTGCACGTTGCACATTTACCCCAGAACTCGGACACCAGTCCCTGTTGTTTCTCTTTCTCGGTAGATGCAGAAACTGAGCCCGGCCAGACCGTCCCGAGCTGTTCTGGAGCAGGGAGCCCCCTCCTGTGACTCGCCGCAGCCCGGCGGGACGGGCACGGCGCTGTCCAGGGTGCTGATCGCGGCAGGCAGAACGCACGGGGCCTGGCGGTGATCGAGGGGAAAGGAAATGTCACGGGTTTCACAGAGCATTCTGCGTTGGAAGGGACCCTCAAGGGTCATCGAGTCCAGCTGTTATATGGATGGCCCATACAGGATTTAAACCCACAACCTTGGTGTTATCAATGCCATGGTCTGATGCGCGAGCCAATGGCAGGGTCAGGTATGCCTTACTGCCACTACAGCTGTTGGGGGAAACAAATGACCTTTTAGATAAATAAGACATTTTATGTTCTTCCAGTAAGGTATTTCACAAGAGTCTGACTGTGTTTCCTTAGCTGCCTATGGTGGGGTTTATCTCTTTCTTATTATGTTCTATATATTCCCATATATACATCACCGCAAATTATCTTTCCTTAGTACACAGTGACACAGATACATCACCACCCTAAATGAGATCCGGTAAGTGGCATTTTTATGTTTCACAGTGCATACTTCTAAGAAAACATACTTCTTAGCATATTGCAAATATATTTACAGTGTATCTCATGTTCTGCTAAATGTAACAAGGCTTAGAGAAGCGATTTCTTAAACAAATGCTCTTGGAACAGCTAATTCCAGAGCACACAAGATGACGGATTATTCTCTGTTAAGTCCTAAGTAATACAGAGTAGCTGGTTCAAGCAGTAATTATATAATATGAAAGAGATGAACAACAGTGACAACATTAATTTAAACATTCTTGGGGATTAAAAGGTCTCAGTCTATTATGGAAACACAATGTCTGAAAATAATATTTTGCAAAACTAAGAAACCTCCTTAAGAGAGAGTAATAAGAATTACCTGCAACCGTTTAACGCCACTGAGGCAAACACAGAGGATCACAAAGGCCTGTTTACCGTTGGATAAAAATAAGAAACCGAGGAAAAAAGACAGCATCGCAAAATCAAACACTAGGTGAGTTAATTCTGCTTCAGAAAATGAAAGTTTAATGAGATATCTTATGCTATGTCAGCAACATACTAGATGTAAGTTATTAAACATTTTTAAAGAACTAAGATATTTTATTAAATTAACAATTGAGATTTCTTAAAGAGTAACATTAGAAACAAGAAGGATTGACATAATCGGTAGGTCTGCTGCATCATCAAAAAGCAAAGGAATGAATTAAGGATAAGAAAATGGCACAGGATAAGTTACTAATTTCTTCACATCTCATCTCAACACAGAAGAGTCTGGGAAATACAGGATGAGAGCATGTGCAGGGTATGGTCACATAAGGAGGACTCTTTATAATAAGGTGCTGGAAAATGATAAGCTAAAGAACAATAAGCCATGAGTACATTATACTGTACTTCCAAAAGTTCTGACAGTTTCAAAATGGTATAGCTGACATGCTTTGAAGAGAAAAAATTTAAAATCATGCTTTTAAAATCAATGCTTTTTAAAATCATGTGCTATGTCGAAGCATCATTCAATTCTGTAACCATTTTAAAAGCAAGTTCTGTTATAAACTTGGTAACTATGAATCCATGTTTTCTTTTGGTACTGATTGATGAACTCTATATAATGTTTGACATTAAAATATAATAATTATATGTATATAAAATCAAATATTACAGACATTATTTTTTTCTGTTTCTGCAAGTTAAATTACACCTTGATAATTATAGGAATTGTATTAATTTGGCAAACATTTATGTTAGGCACTGGAAGAAACAGGTGCCCTATTGAAAAGACAATGAACATGTCACAATACAGACAGCAACCAAGGCCACAATACATTTATTCACAGATATTTGATTTAGAAATATCTTCAGGTAATGGTTTCCCAACTTAGGTCTGGAAAAGGGATGAATAAGATAAAAACATTATTGAAGTTAAATTAATCTATAATTAGTATAGAAAGCAATATTTTCTGGGCATTTGGAAGTGATGCAAGTACATCAGTAAACAACATTAGCTGAAACTCCAGAGGCAACACAAATACTGAGAGCTGAATGGTGCCTTCTTTAGCTATGATGTTTTTCACCATAAGACCCCGTTTTAGGGTAATCCAGAGTTCAAATCTTCTCTTTTCAAAGTGAAAGAAAGGTTTCTGATTTCAACAGCAAAAGATCTCAGTCTAAGAACTTCCACCACAGCATATCTTTTTCCTCAAATAAATGCAATTGAACTTCTACATTTAGTTCTATTTGAAGTTGTAGTAAAACAGCATTTAATATTCATCTCAGAAGTTAGGTGCTAACTTTTATATTCTTTCTTAAAATGTCTATCATGAACTTTGGCCCTAAAATCTGTGTTAGCACAGGGGAACAGTGCACTTAAATAATTCTTTTTACTCCATAGATAATGAAAAAACTACTGTGTCTCTGACTGCCAACAAACTGGCACCAGGATGCATTCTGGTGCCCCTCAGTGAAGCGCTCAGTTTCTTTCAGCAATGACACCGTGTTTACACACCATGGATCTAATCAACGTACACACAACTTGGATCTAAACAGCTCTCTTTAGTGTGCATTTTAGGTGAAATTATATGTGTACTGAAATTATTCATCTAGGTGATTTGAAGAACTTGTATCAAGACCAGACTTGACATAACATATGACAACCTCAACAGGTTTATATGCAGAACATAAAGGGATGGTAGTTAAATGCATTTTCTATCAATAGACTTCTGATAAAAACCTGATCCTGAACTCTTAAAATCAATTTCAACTGTTGACTAATGACTAAATATAAAATACAATTTACTTTAAATTCTACTTATGTGATGGCTATCTCATTCTCTATTTTATGATAGTCAGTCATAGACAGTCATAGACAGTATGATAGACAGTCATAATTTTTATACCTGTTTTAAATCCTTTCTTTACAACAAGGATAGTGTAGGATGATCAACCCCAAAACATATTGTTAATATTGTTTTGGGAATGAATCAGAATTTCAGCTGGCTGCTGATAATTATTAGATTAAAATTGTGAGGTCAAGCTGACCTCCTTTTACACAGTAGTTGACAAGGTTTTAAAAATACAGTGCACAGTACTGACTTTGCAAAAGGTCTCAGAAAGCTTCGCTGTCAAAAGGAATCATGAAACATCTTAACCATAAGTCACTACATAGCATCAACAGACAGTACTGGAGGTTTATCAAATATGACATAATTTACTAGCAATGATACAAATTTTCAGAAGAACTGAAGGAAATAAAATATTTAAACATTAAATAAAGTAACACTGTTAACTCTCATAATGCCAAGAAACTTATAAAGTAACATAATACTATTAAGCAGTGGAATGCAGACCTTGAATTAATTAATTTCACTGTATGACTTTATAGTACCAGATTTAACTATGCGCTGGAACAGATGAGTTAAGAACTGGAATAGAGTCACACTGCACTTCAGTCAGCCTGCCAACTGAAGTAAAGTAAGCCTACTTTTTGGACAGCAAATAGTTCCTTTCAAGTGCTTCCAACTGTAAAAGAAAATAGGGGCCATAAACTGCTGCATGATATAATTTTCTAGCGTAACCCACTGTGCACAAGCCTTTATATAGGCTTTATAAAGCAGCTACTCCTCATAAAACCCCACTCATCCTCAAAATAGATCTTTCCCCCACATTTTTGCTCTAAAAATTATAAACTAATAATAAAACAGACTAAGACTCTTAAAAGAAAGAAAGTAGATTTGTAGGGCACCTACATAATTTTTTTTTGTGGGAGCTAACAGGTATATAACAAATTATGATACTGGAATGGTTTTGTAATTAATACAGTAGGCTGAGTACCATGAGATCTGTATTTTCTCTCCACTGCATTTATATATACAGATATGTATGACTAAACCCATTTTTATCAGGATTTCCAGACATGACTGCTAACTTAGTATTATTACCAGGTTTCCTACTTGGGTATTTAGGATCCACTGCAAATAAGTGTGTTAGTCTAGCTGCTCTAAACTTGAAAAGGAAGAAAAATAGTGAAGTCCAAGTATTTTTAAGCTCAACACCCAGTCATCAGTGGATCTTTTGCAATTTTTTGCAACCCATCTTTAAATGAAAATAACATGCCAGCCTTTTTCATAGGCCACTGTTTGGTTTTTTATAGCTGCATTGATTTCTTCTAGTCTTATGAACACCAATCCATATTCAGGACACCATACAGAGCATCTGCATCAAACAAGAAATAGTGCCTCATATGAAGCACTACAGATAAAAAGAAAGGTAATAACCTCACTTGAAAAGCATCCCATTCACCCTGTACAGTGAAGGAGGTGTGGGTGTGATTACAAAGAGTGGGTTCAGTCAATGCATAAATAACAGAGGACAGACATAAAATCCTATGAAGGAAGGTTGATGTTTAGGACTTGAACATTATTGCCACCTCATTTCTGTTACCAGCTTCTGGATGGTCCCTTTTCAGCTAGACCATGGTAACCATGATTAGGATATCATGTGTGATAAGAAAGAAACAGTAGAATTCTTATTCATTATTGCAATAATTGCTATTGATGCATGTTGTTATCTTGGCTGTCACAGAATAAAACCTGAAGCTGTTACTACAAATTATTTTCCTGGGCGGTGAATCCACGCCTCAGAACAAAACTCTGCTCTTAATGCAATTTCATTTGCATGATGTCTCTTAATTTTCTACAATCAGCAAGAAATGGGTTCTAGAAGAAATACGTGAAGCTTCAGATGTCAGAGTGCTTGCTGAAAATAGCGCATAAAGAGGGAACTTCCTCTTTGTGCCCTTCTGCCACATCTGTGTGCCTTCCTCTGGCATGGCCTGATCTGTAATCCTGTTTGGGTTTCTTCAAAGAACACAAAACAAAACCTGCTCTATGCTCTTGTTCTCAATTCTCCTGATGTGAACTTTGATGATGCCAACTCTTGGTCAAAGGTGACCAAGCTAGACATTTCCAGCTGAGGCAATCTGCAGGTTGATGTGTCACAACTGCAACATTTGTTTTCAAGTCCTTGTTAATTGTATTGAGCTGCAAACTACATCTTTCTTCTTAAATCTCAAGAGAGATGAGTAACTGACAGAAGCAGTAGCCTGCATCTAAATGAGTAAACTACTAAGGGATACAGGACATTTCTCCTCAGAGCTGCCTAAGAAATTTTAAGATATCAGCAGAATTTTAGAATCTATTTTTAGGTTCTATTTACTGATTTTATTGTAAGAATGTGCATTCATGAGGAGAGATAAGGCTGAGTATTATCATTCATAATTCAAGAAATAAGTATGATTGGTGCACAGAAGACTCACTCCCACGGGAGACTTACAGTCATCAGAGACAAAGTCAACCTATAGCATCCATGTTTTTTAAATGAAAGGTATATTAAGTGATTTATTGATATATATTGTATATTGATGGATCCTGTCCTACTCTCTTCTGCACACACTTTGTAAGAAGCTAATCCAAGTGTCTCATGATACGTGAGATACATTTAAACTCAGAGTTTAAATACTAAGAGACTGGCAAAGAAAAGTTATAAAAACATCTGAAATGCAAAGCATTTTAGGCATCTCAATCATTTATTCTGGAGGAGTGTATAAGACAAAAAACATTAAAGATATCTATCCATTCAGAGCCAGTATTCAGTATCAGTTTAAAGCATCCTTCTCAGCAAAAAGGAAAAAGCTATTAAAATTAAAGGTGAAAATGTGAAGCAGACTTAAATCTCTAAGCAACATTTAATCATGACAAGGTATTGAACAGTTAATTGGAACATGACTAAAATCTAGCACACAGTTATAGTTGTCACAAAACCTATGTTTTTTAAAAATCAAATATACAAACCCATGTGTTTTCTGAATGAAGATAAATAATAATTAATTATGTTCAGTAGAGCTCTCTGATATTTTCATCTATAAATAACTATAGTGAGAGTTCTTATTGCAGCCTCAGGGACAACTAGCTTTCAATTTAAGAATACAAAATAGACAGAAGAGGAACTAACCCTTACTTCTGATTCCTGAATTTTTTGTTCTTGGTTCAAATAAATGAAGCCAAGGTTCAAACTACCTATGTCGCAGTGATAGCATCACAACACTCAAGCTGTAAATAAAGCAGCACCACCAAATTTCCTGTCCATTCGCAGAGGATGAGAATAGTCACTCTAAACATCCCAGCTAAGGTCAGGTCACCTCTAATACATTCAATGTGCATAGTTATACAAGACAAGCACATGACTTTTCATTTACAAACCCTGGTGATTTCTGTAGTTATGTCACATACCTATCATTGTCCCAATATAGCACTGACTCAATAAACATGAACAACTCATTATAGTTGGAGAACATTTGACTATTATGATCAATTAAGCCTTTTTGTCTAAGGTAATGGAAAGGATTAACCACCAGACTACAAAACTTTTGGTAAAAAAATGTAGACAAGCCTATATTTACTAAAGGCAGGAAAATTACACCTTTCATAGTATCACAAAATCAGACACTACTTGTAACATTTCTTATGGCAAAACGTTTTTTCCACCTAGACAATATCTCCCAGGATGCTGCTATTACTAAATTCTGCTTTTTTTCTGTCAGTGTTAAACAGAAAAATTACAGTGTGTTATTCTCCTACAAATCAGGTACATCTCAGGTGTAATTCCCCAAATTAATTTTGTTGAACTTCCCACAAAATTAATTTTCCTCATTTTGAGAGGGTGGGTGAAAGAAGTGGATAGCTCTAGCAAACTACAAACAGTATCTTAGCTCTGAGCTCTGGGAAAAAAACAAAGCATATTCAAAATAATTCTTTTTCTACACTCTACACACAAGTACGCCAAAAGTAATTCCTGAACATTGAGCACTACTAATGGTACTAAAAACAACCATTGGTTTCCCTAAGCCACTGAAAAGCTATCTCATTATAGATAACACTTTCAGCCACACTGTAAACATGTGCTGGAGCAGGCTCCTTGCAGGACCTGTGGCCTCATGGAGAGGAGCCCATGCTGGAACAGGTTCATGGTAGGACCCCATGTGACCCCATGGGGGGTCCACACTGGAGCAGCCTGTTCCAGAAGAACCTGAATATAATTCCTGGCTGTTTAGCTTCCATGCAGTTACACTGGAGGGAGACTGACATACAGGGCTCTACAAAGCACACAAAGACAGTCACAGGGACTCTCTGCTGTATTTGAGGATTTTACTAAGTTAGAGAAGCAGAATGTGGCCACCCACAGAGATTAATATTTGGAGAAAATACTGGTTAAAAGTTAAAATTTGGGAATTTCAATAGTCAATATAAAAGAGAATCCCCATATTAGAAAGCTCAGAATATTCCTCCACACAGGAAGTGAAAAGCAGTATTAGAAGTGGAAAAGACTTCAGAGATGATATGCATAGGATGACCTGTGTGCCAATACTAGAGAAAAATTTTCTGGCTTCATATATCATGTAGAAACTGAAAAATACCTCCTTATCTGCAACCAAAGAGAGAACAAATACCCCTTGCAGGGGGTAGTTGGAAAGAAGGAGAGTTGATTTTCCTGTCATTTGCAACTCTACAAAATCTCATTGTAAAAAAATTGAAGATGCATCTTGATCTAATTGCTACCATAGGACAAGATTAGTTCAGCTTGATCACTAAGTGCAATGAATACCTTTCCTAGAAGTGTAACAAACAAAAATTGCTGCAGAACCATCTTCCCCTTCCTTTTGCTGAGAAGCTATATGGCAGTATCTCCCCATCTAACTTCGGAAAACTGTCACCTTTCCACAGGGTCACAGCTTCCTTTGAGCAACCACCTAACTCCTTCAAGCATCCTCTGCTCCCCTGTGGTCCTCCATGGGCTGCAGAGGCACAGCTGCCTCACCATGGTCTTCACCACGGGCTGCAGGATCTCTGCTCTGGTGCCTGGAGCACTGTTTTACTTTACCCCTTCCTCTTTACTGACCTTGGTGCCTTCATAGGTGTTTCACATATTCTCAGTCCTGTCTTGAGCTGCAGTTGTGCAGGTTTTTTCTCCCCTTTTTAAATTGCTATCCCAGAGGTGCTACCACCATTGGCCTTGGCCAGCAGTTCTATTGGACATAGGGGAGCTTCCAGCATCTTGTCACAGAAGCCACTTGTATGGGGTCTCACCCAAAGCCTTTCCATGCAAACCCAATAGACCTGTGCACTGCTCACAGGACAACCAAAGCAAAGCTGTCTTTTAACTGCTGCTTCAGTTCAAGCTCCCATATTTGAATAAGTGATAGTCCTGGGACAGCCACTTCTGCTTCTCCATCTTTACACCTGACATTGATCTTGCTAGCCTGGATATTAATGTCATGCATCTTGGACAAACCAGTAGTTTAGATGAGACGAAAGCAGTAAAACCAGAATGATCTCTTCAAACGGCAACAATGTGATTTTAGCAATCTTGTCAGTGTTCATCCGTCAAAGGTTTTCACACCACAAATGCAATTACTGCTCCAAGCATCCCTAGGCATTTTTTCTTACTTTGGTTGATGGTTGCAATCACCATTTTATAGTACATACAAACTAGAAGCAATTGTATTTCAACTTTTAAATCCCTAAATATCTTTGTCTGATAATTTCCCTGCAAATACTAATGAACTAAAGGAACTGACAGAATCTGCAAGACTGAAAAGTGCTGCTCACAACTATCTATACTTAGCCAGGGCTCCATGGCTCTAAAGGACATTTTAGGCAAATATGGATTAATGGACTATATTATTCTTGTTTTGGCATTTATTTTAACTCCTTTAGATAACAGGACAGAAAATGACAACCGTAAGGAACAGTGGGGTTACTGGAAGCCCACGAGAGGCGCCGGCAGGGAAGGGCTCGGCCAAGAGCGGGGCCGCAGCTCGGTGCCCGGGGTCGCCGGGCAGCTGCCCGGGACCGGCAGGCCCCCGAGGCCGCCCGGAGCCGCCTCCGCCGCGGCGCCGGCGCTCCGCCC
>WAAG01059449.1:652-22467 GCA_013390105.1 Tichodroma muraria | reverse complement strand
TCTCCAAACAGCAAATCCATAATTAGTTTATATTGTGGCTTTGCAGAGGGTAAGCATGGCTGGAGAAGAACAAACCAGCTGATTTCACAGGAACATGCTTGCTTAGCCATTGTGAGAAAGTAAATGCTGCGTTAAAAGAAAAAAGTGTTTGAACTGAGGGATTCGTCTGGTTTGGTTCAGCAAGGTTTGTAGGTTTATCTAGAAACTTCCCAAATCCCCAGCATCTTAATAAACTGGAGATGGACTACATCATTGCCAGAGGCTGTCTCTTAATTTAGATGCTATATTGTTGAAAAACCTATTGAATTTGCTACTTACTGGTCATTTTTTCCATCCAGTGGCATGGTTTTTATTCAAGTTCATGTCGTTTACATCTGGAAGAGCAACAGAGAAATATCTGTATCATCCTGCTTCTGAGGAAGCTATAGCAGGGGGCAAAGGAAAAGTCAGTAAAGAAAGGCTGAGCTCATTTCTGCAGACAGCAGAATGTCGTTCAAATTAAAGGGGGAAAAAAAGCACCTTTCAGGACCTTCCAAGTGCCATCAGAGCTGGGGAGTGAAGTGCACGACTGAAGGTGGATCAAAATGCTTTGAACAGACTTTTCTCCAAAAGAACTCCCTGGAGAGAGGATATAAAGGTTGCGGTGGTTCTGCAAATGAGTTGCTGAGCTCCAGGATCTACTGGTCATCACAGCACCAGGAGATGAGAGCAGGGCCAGCAGCCTCAGTGACCACCAAGAGGATGAGCAGAGCAGGGAGATAACCACTGTAAATTATTCAGTGAACTCCTACATGACAGTCACACTGAGTTGCATTAAGAATAAAATATGATTTTGCTTTGATGTAGAAAAAAAATTAAAACTTCTGTTCTGAGTATTCATTTTAAGAGTGAAAACTATCTTGAATAACTGTTGCATTCAAATGTGAAAAATCCATCCTTCAACATCATGAAACCAGCTCCAAGAGGCCACTCATCTGCCTTCCTTCAATTTCATGTATCAGTTAATATATGTCAGATAAGTGACTTCTAAACTACTTCTCAGCTCCCTGCATTTTCAGACACAAACTTATTCCCTATGGTCTTCCCCTTTTTAATACATACAGAACTCTATGAGTAAGAGACATAATAGGAAACTGGAATGGAAGCATTAACTGGGCTATTTATAGTTCTATCTACAGAAAAGTGTCCCAAATGTTCTGATTGTACTAAAACCACCACCTCCCAAAAGCACCTCTCCAGCCCCAGACCTTCACCTCCATTTGCTGCGGCCTTCTCAGGTCACCTGTACAGTTCAATCCTGACTTGTCTATACAAAATGTGATGAAATAAATTAAAAAAAAAAAAATTAAAACCAAATAAGTACAACAAATTTCCTTTTCTTTTTAAATCCACCTTTTTTTTTTTTCCCCCCTCAAATTCCAGTTCCACTCCTGGAAGCATCTCTTGGATAAATAAAAACTGTATATCCAAGGAAGTATAATTTCCTCTAGTACCCCTCAGTGTCTACCTAAAGGATTGCTTCACATCACAGTGAAGCACACAATGGCTAAAGGTAAAATTGTATTTATTTACTCATTAAAAGATTGTTTTAAAGATTTATTTTTTTTCTTCACCATAAGAAGTCTATTTTTTTTATGCTGACAAGTGTACAATATACTTCCAGATAAAAAAATTATATCTCTTTTAGATCAAAGTACTGATAGGCTCAAAAATTTCTATTCAAATTAAGACTGAAAGAGAAAAAAAGAAAAAAATCACTTTCTGCTTGACTCAGGATCATGAGCAAAGCCTTCAGCTTTGTGTCCATTCAGCTGTGTCCAACAAAAAGTTTTTTTAGCATTCTGGAAGCTTTAGCATAGTATTTGAAAGGAGCTTACATTTGGCATTTTTACCCTCCAAAAATAAGGAGGTTTTAAAGCAATAATGTATTCCTGCACACCCACTGAATTTAAGGAAAGACAAGGGATAGTGGTACTACAAAGTAACATCCACAAACACAATTTCATTGCATTTTAAGTACTGCAGTAATAAACCAAGTTTGACTGTAGGGTACTGGAATATTCTTCATATATTGCCTATACCCATGTCTCTCATGTAATGGTTCTCTGGAGTAACTTAACTTTTTTTATTATTGTTCCAAGTCATATTGTTCAGCACCAAGGGAAAGAATATGTAAATCAGGAGCATAAATGCACCAGTTAAAGCTGCCAGATTGAAATAATGAGGATGTTATAGCAATGGCACAGCTACGTTTTGATATTTTTTAAAGAGCTAATTAAGGCTTCCTAATTACCCCAACCAATGAGAGTATTACCCTCTTGAATTGCTATGAGTAATTAAGTTAAAACAATTTTCAAAAGAAAAGTAATATAAGCTACAGATAATCTTTGAATACCCCAACAGCAGCTGACAGATTATGGGAGAAGGAGTTATCCTGGCAAGAGCTCCAGTTCCTGAGAGGGGGACAGAGGAAATGTCAGTTCAACCACTTGGGGAAGGTGAATGTGGCACTTGGACTTTGATTGACAATTGGGTTTCTATTCAATTTTCACAAAGACAAAAAGTAAAAATTCAACCAGTAGCATAAAGCCACCAGTGGGTTTCTGTGAAAATATCTGAAGTACATAGAAAATTCTCCATATCAAGGAATTTTAAGGACGCAAGTTTAAAGGGACACAAAGAAAGTGTCCCTTTAAGGGGTTTAAAGGACAGTTTAAAAGGACACAAAGTTTAAAAGGACACAAAGAAAGACTCCAGCCCCCTTGAAAGACAGCAATAAAAGTTTCACAAATACCAACACGTTAGATAAGAAAATGCTGCAAGCAGAGCATTCAGAGCTGTCACAATGGAACAGAAAATGCCACAAGGAGTTTGGATAAAGGTCTTTTCTGAATTCTGCTGAAGGAATTAAGGTTTGTCTAAGTGTGCCTAATTTAGAGCAGCCAGGTCCCACCTTTACACTTGCATGAGTAGTGCACATGCACTGGTTCAAAAACACATCACCCAGAACCACATACATCCAAATCATCCACTTCATCAGAGGTTAAACATTCATGATTACAGTCCAAAGCCCTTTCTGACTACTACAAACCACAGAAAAAGCCTTCAAAGTCCTTCAGGAAGGGCAAAAAATACAGAATATTTTAAATTAGCAGCTTCTTAATAAAAGTTGGAATTGGCACATCAGTGAGAAGCTGCACAACCAGACATTTGTATCTGTGGCTTCTGGCCATTCAGAGCCACCACAGTTCCTCTGGGCCAGCTGAGGGTACTGCTGCCACCACCTGCAGAGCACCTCCAAGCTCTTGTGCTCCCTGCAGCACTGTGCACCAACAGCAAGACCAGGGCAAGGTTATCAAGCCATAATTCTCCCAGAAAGACTTACTCAGGCCACACCATGAGTTCTTTGTGGAACCAAGCAGGGAATCCAATATCACCATGAAATCATCCTTCTTCAGTGCCTTACAAATGCCTCCTCCTCTGCCAGGGCTGCTTTTTTATTTTGTTTCTGACTCTGCTGCCAGCCCACAATTGCCATGTGCACAGCACTTAAACCAAAAGGCCTCATGTCTCCTAAAGACATTTCTGGGAAGATACGTTTTCTTCCCTAAAGCAAAATAAATTTTACTTGTGAGTGCTTCAGCCCCTACCCTGAACCAGAGGAATAACCTTCTCCTTTGTTACTCACAGATAATTTGTAAATCTCCCTGCTGCCCTAATCCCAGCTTTCCTGAGTTACCAGGCTCATTCACCATGTGGTTTGAGTTGCTCTGAAGTTCAGGGCAGCAAAGGCTGATGAATTTTGCTTAGTCCTGAGTATAATCTTGAAGTCTCAGGAGAACCTTTCCCCTGCAACTCATTTGCCAGCTCTCTGAGCTCAGCCAGAGGGCCGGTGTAGGAGATGGTCACATTATCATACCACTGGCTGAGCTTTACTGAAGGCTATTTAGAACATGAAGAGGGGCCATCAGCTAACTAGAGGGTATTTCAGGGTACTTGATGTGGGACTAAGCCATGTAGGCCAATTCTGGCAGGAGGAAATCTTTTAAAATAGAAGATGGAGTTTGGCAGACACTGTAGAATAAGAGTTTATAGACATTCACAAAGACCTTTCCCTGGATCTTTCAGAGAAAATCAGCTTCTGTGATTTTCTCACAGAGGATCAGCCCACAGCTGCGGGCTGTGAAGAGCCCAGCAGAGCTCTCTACCAGAGGGATGTCACCAGAAGACATCATTGAATGGTTTGGGTTTGAAGGGCCCTTAAAGATCATCTAGATCTGGCCCTCCTGCCATAGGCAGGGATAATCTCTAATGTAATACCCATGACATCTATGATGTTGACTGTACAGAATTCACATACCTCATCCTGACACCTGCTCATTTTGGTCTATTACTGCACACCTCTGATGAAATTTGATTAATTGATGGGAAGTTCCACACTACCACTCCTGCTCTGTTGCAAACTCTGTCACACCCAGCCCTCATGCTAGAACTAAGGACCACTCTATCATGCCAGCTCTGTACCCAGGTGCTGAAGCAAAGATTGTCACAGTGATTAACAGCATGAAAAATCCAAGATCTTGCTGTGGAATGGAAAAAACACCCCAAAAGTTTGCCCTGTAAGCAAGGAACAACTGCTTTTATTTTTGTGTGCTGCAGCAGACTCGGAAATTCTATTTTAGGCAGGGCCCAGGGTATCAAATAAAGGAGTCAGCTGCAAAGAAAGAATTAAATCCAATTATATGCCTCATATACCTGGGTCCACAACAAACAAATGAGTCAATCTGAGAGGAAAAAGAACCTCAATAAACCATCCTGCACCAGTGAGTATGGCTCATGCATGTTGCTGTTCCAGGGGTGTTATCAGCAAAGCCTGAGTGTCCAGTCACTGCAGTTCTCATAATTGTTTTTATCCCCTTGAAAAAACCCGCTTAGGAGGAGAATTAAATTGATTTGTGAACAATGTTTACCCTTTTTCCTCGCCACCAAGCAGACAACCAATTAATGGCATTAAAGATTAATTAACGGGGAGGACCGTGCACTACCTACCGGACTAACAATTCTGTGTGGTGTTATATGTTCTGTTCTCAGCAAGAGAAGTTCCTGCAGTTCTGCTTGAAGTTTCTCTTTTGAAAAACTAGAGTGCAGCAAAATCGTGGAAAATGGTTTAAAGAAAAAAAAAAAAGGGAATGAGAGTTTAGGGGTTGGTGGGTTTTCAGCTGTTATTTGCCAGTGCCTCATTTGCAGGGAAAGGTGCAGAGTGCTCAGTGACTTTGGGAGCATTTGGCCTAAAATGGAGTGGAAATGTGGTCTGGAGAGCTGGGTGTGTTTGTGTAAGTTGGAAGGAGGGAGAAAGTATATATTAGGCATTTCTCACACACACATACCCCACACCTGCTCTTGACAGCTTGTTCCATGTTTCCTATCAAATGTATAAATAAAGTATATACATTTTACATATAAATGGAGTAACAGAAGCCCTGCCAACTCTCCATCTGTATACTCAGACACAAAAGCACAGACATAGAGCTAGAAATTCATGTGCACAGGGATATACAGGCACCCACCTAACATTTAAATCCTTCCCATCCTGTGAAGTTGCAAAACAAACCCTTCTTTTCCCCTGAGGTAATAAGTCTGTTAAATATATTTCTTGCTCTGCTTTCCCTTTTTATTTTCAGACCAATCTGTTTTTTCTTTTTTCCTCAGATGTGTGTGGAGGGTTTATTGTTTGGTTTGTTGTTTTTTTTGCTGCTGAAGGATGTTCAGAAAATTTTGCTTAATTTCTTGTGAAGTACTAGAGGGACTAAAAGCAAAATCAGATCATGCCTCTTGCTTTTGTGCTCCAAATTTTCTATGCTGACTTTGTCCAAGCTAACAGGCTGCAATTGGAATCCTCTGTCTCTCTTCCTCTCTGCTTTAACCCAGCCTACACTTGCTCAGAGCTGTTCCCCTGAGCACAAAAAGTAAGCACAAAACAGTTCTTGCTGGTTGAGATGAGGGAGACCAGGTTCTGGCTCACAGCCGTGCTCACTGCAGCTGCTTGGCAGAGCCACTGGACTGGGTAGTAGAAGTGATTAAATAAAAAGGAGGGGCACAAGAATTTTGGACAGGATATGAAATAGCTGAGCAGCACAGCCAAAGGCTTGGTAACCCACTGCAAGTCAGCAGCAAAGTGATCTGGGGGCTAGGATCTAACAAAGCCAGCCTGACCCACTCCTGCAGAGGGGGCTGTAATAGTACTGAGGGTCTTGCAGAGACTCACCATCTCCACAATACAGCCCATCCTGTGCAGCTTTGACTCTGGCTCCAGACCTTCATTCCTCTTTCCCTTTACCCCCTCCATGGTGCTCTCTTACTTCCCACACAGGGTAGGATTTGTCCCAAGTCCTGCTTAAAACATGATTCCCCCTTATCTTCATGTTTCCTTGCTCTGAAACTTCCCTGCTCTCCCCATTTCCTCATCTGCTTCCTCTCTGTCTCCACCAAGGCCTTGAGGCTGCACCAGACCCCAGACTGTATTTTGTATATGTCATGCATTAAATGGGGAAATCACAATATATTGCAATTCTGGGCTGAAAGTGGCTCTGGGGGATGCTCTCATGCCTGGAGGAGAGTTAGGACCCAGGGCAGGTGCTTACAGAGCTTTCACTGACTCAGACTGGCAAAGTACAGAAGATTCCTCTGTTGGAGTGAGGGCAACGACCTCAGGAGTCAGCAACAGGTGACTCAGAGGCTGTTTCAACATTTTCCAGGAACACAAGGAGAGAAGAACAGCAGCTGCCACAACAATTTCATTTTTCAATTAAAAAATGCATTCATTGATCCAGCAGCAAGCCAGAGGACCTGAGCAAGGAGTTGGGTGACATCCCATGGCTGGCATGTGCCTCAAGAGAACAACACAGCACTCCTGTCTGGCTCTGAAAATCTCAGTACAGACTTGAAGCAAGTGTCTCTGGGTGCTGGAAAGGGGCTTTAAACAGAGGAAGCTGGTTTGGTAATCAACTTCTAAAGCATCACAGCTCTTCCCTTCTCCAGTGGGACACCTTCACCAGCACAACTACCACCACAAAATGGTTTGGGAACCTAAAGATCATCCAGATCCAGCCCCCTGCCGTGGGCAGGGACACCTTCCACTAGGATCAGGTTGCTCAAAGCCCCATCCAACCTGACCCCATCCAGCATCTCTCTCCACTTTGGTCTTCTGGCCCTGGAGCAGAGAAGCCATGCGGGCTTTCTGTCCTTTTTATATTCATCAGCTGGAGAGATATAAAGACAGACTATGATGATTGCTATTAATTAGCAACAACTTTGTGTTCATTTCTGAGGCCTCTTTCAGGTTTGACAAGAATTGCCTGCTGCTGATCTGAATGGTGTGAGGGTCACCTGGGCCAAGGGAACATTTATCACTTTCTCTCTCTTCTCCAGGGAGATAATAACAGCCAAGATTTTAGTTTAAGCTTATTAAAGTACCCAGTTATCTGTTTCAGCATGGATAATTTAATCAGACAATTTAAATATTTATGAGGCTGCACTTTATTGTCGATGAAAGATAAAAATGTGCTTTAAGTGCTATTCAGAATAAGAATTATAATGATGATTAAAAAAGCCATTGGTAATGACACTTGATATTATTATTGTTAGCTCCTAGGATTACTGAACCATCACAGAGGACTGCAAACAAGAGCCCAGGAGCTGGACTGAAACCTGCTCCCTATCTCTTTCCGTGCAGATCTTGTGAAGAGATCCAAGGCTCAACACATCACCCAGGCACACAGCCCAGAACTGTATCATGTGCACTCAGAGGATAAAGCCAGCCCAGCAGAGGAAAAACCATTTCAGCCCCTCCTGCCATCATTTAAAGACAAAAACCACACAAGAGACCCTGGGAAAGGAGCTTTGCCCAGACAGGACCCACAGCTGTGGGCTGCTAGTCACCAGAACTGCAGTGCAGATCTGAGAGCCCAGCCGTGCCTGTAGTGCCTCCCACCCCTCTCAAAGCAGCCAAAACTGGCCAGTTACACACACTTACAAAAAAGGAATTGGTTTCTTTTCACCCTGGATCCTCAGGAAGGGATATTTAGCACAGGTTCTCCACTACAAATGGAGCCTGAGCGTTTTCCAAGGTGAACAGCTTCACTCGTGGAGGTGGAGGGATACCAGGACTTCTGCCAGAAGAGACCTTGATCAGCAGGGTGTTCACACCCCCAGCCAACACTGAGCACGTGGACAATACCCATTGATTTAAAACAATAGTAGAACACATTATTTATCTGAGGTCAGAGCTTCTGAACCGAGTATTTTGCTGGAAGCAGACCCATTTAAAAAAAATTAAATTAAGAAAATGTGTGTGGGGAGAGCCCTGCTTTCTACTTCACTGGATTTTAATTTTTTTTAATCTTTATGACCATTAAAGCTCAAACAATTTGAAGGCATATAAACCCTGCATGCAAGCTGAATACACAGAAAGCAATGCAGCCTGCCAACTACTTTTGTTCTGCCTCACCTAATTTCAACATTTTAAAATTATATTCACTCCCTTTCCTAATGTTCAAATTCTACTGGGTCACTATATTATTTATGAGTGCCAGCTACATAAGAAGGTGGCAAAAAGATATATTTTATTTATGAAATATAAATAGGCAGCAAATCTGAATTAACTGGTAGAAAAGCTCTCACTTTGGGACTTTTTTTTATATTTGAGCTCTTATTAATGCTACATTGATGTCATGTATCATCTTAGCATATACTTCATGGGGTTGGAAGTGTGACATAAGTGGAAGATGGATATTAATATTCCTACCATTATTTCTACCTTTCCTACTAATACTGAATGCTACCACTTCCACTAGAATAGAATAGACAACAAAGCCATTTCAAAACAGCCTGTCATTTATTTTATTTTCATTGTTTTACATCAGATCCAACAATACCTATTATCTAAAAATTTTGGTGGTATGTCAGGTAATATTCCAGCTGTTCATTAGCTTAGGCTGGATTTTGGGGAGGGTGTCTGGTGTTAATTTGTTTGACAAAAGACATTATTAAACACTTAGTACAAAAGGTATTTCACCTTTTATTCTCACTACTCTCTGTCTCAAAAGCAAACCAGATACCTCATCCTGCCTGTCACACACATGCACCAGGTGTCCTGTGCATAATTATGCAGTGTTTCTCAGAAACACTGAGCCTGAAGGAACTTTAAATTCTTTGGAGGTGGAAAGGAAAATTCTCATCTTCCTGATCAGATGAGGAATCCACTTTCAAGAAGGAAAAAAAAAATAATTTTTTAAGATTTAAAAGCTTTGACTCATTTTCCAATCAATCATTTTCATTAGCAAATGCCTCTAAAATGCTGCTGCTACAGAAAAATATTTCAACCTGTCAAGGGCTTTCTTGCCTTCCTCCCTCCTGCACCCAATTAAGGCTTCTCCTGCAGTTATTCTACTGTCTGCAGAAGACTGAGCCTTTTTCAGACACATCCTTCCCTGTGGAGAATTGTCATTTACTTGTAGCTCTGAGACACTAAACCACAACAACTCCTATTTAAAAGCTGTGAAAACCCTTTTGGAGGCAGAACTAGGAGAAACACAGCCCAGCAAACCAGTTGTTCTGTCACATACTGATGGGATAAAGCTGAATGAAAATTTGTTTAAGGAAAAAAAAAAAAAATACTGGAACCAAATTCATGTAACTTGTTGAATCAAATACTAATAAATACATATTATTAATACATAACAAGCTCACAGTAAAGACAATGAACTAATGTCTTGTACTGAAGTGAAACTGAGTCCCAAGAAGCACTTTCCTAAATATTTGAAAAGTGAATCAGAGGAGTGTTTTCATTGTAGGTTCATTCAAAACTGCCTTCTAACTTCTGCTTTGCTTGTTTATTTACAGGTGCCTCACTCTGTGGTTCCTGATGCTACTATGCTTTTGAAACAACTTGGGAATTAATAAAAGGATTTTTTGGGCAGTAAAAACTTGTGGAAGTTTGCAAAACTTGGTTCCACTAGCTGTCATCTCTCTCCCTTGCCCCCAGCTTACTTGGTCAAAATGTTGAATCCATTGAGAATTTATTATTTCCAATTTAATAATTTCAATAATTCTCTCAAACACTGCAAACCACTGAAACCCTCTCTGAAACCTCACAAATGCTCCCTTGGGCCCAACAAATACTCCTCACAGTGTCTCTTCTGACTCTTCCCCAAACCTTAGCCCCAGTGGGGATATTTGGGGTCACCATCTCCACAAATGAGGAAAGAGATGCTGAGGAACAAATCCTGGCTATCCCTGAGACCAAAAGAGAGCAAACCCAGCCTTTCCCTTTATTCTAGCTCCTGTACAGAGCAAGCCAGCAAACTTCACATGATGTCCTTGCACAAGCGGTGTGACTTCCCACCCTAGGTGAGACTCTACAAATGTGAAGGTGAAGCAATGCTGATACAAAATTACTGGAAGATCTGATTTAATATTTCCATTACTCTGAGTGAGATAATATCTTGCTTCTGGGTATGGAAAGGAAGAAGAAAGGGCAAAGCTGGGGTCGACTCTGTGACTGCTTTGTACATGTTTTAGCAGCAACTGTTGTGATAGGACAAGGGGCAATTGTTTTTAATCTAAAGACGGTCAGTTTAGAACAGATATAAATTTTTTACAATGAGGCTAGTGAGACATTCACTCAGACTGCCCAGAGAGGTGGTGGATGTCCCATCCCTGGAAATATTTAAGGTCAGATTGGATGGGGCTCCGAGCAACTTGATCTAGTGGAAGATGTCCCCAGTCACAGCACAGGACTTGGACAAAATGTCCTGTTAAGATTTCTTCTAGCCTAAGTGATTCTATGATTCTACATTTAAAAAAATAAATAAATAAATAAATATATGGACATTTGTATAAGCAGCTCAGGAACTCTTCTTCTCCCAGCTCTCATCATTCACAAAGTACACAGCACTGAGACCAGTGCCCTTATGCATAATGGAAATGAGGCATGAATAGGAAAAAGACGAGTTTGTCGTCTTTGTTAACAATCTACCTCTCCCCCTCAGAGGCAAGATGTCAGCCAGATGACTTATTAGAAAATACCACCATAGTGTAATGCAGAATATACTGTCCTTTGGGGGTTGAGAATCAAATATCCACTTGTCACTGGAAGGGTTGATTTAATTGATACATATAACGATTCACCTGATCGCTTAACATTGTTAAAGCTACGTGGGCTGGATTTTTCATGGTAAGGAGAGGTGGGGTTTAATTCAGATAACTGGGAGCAATCACCAGAGTGGCATGCAAAGATTCGTGAGCTTCAGATCCAAATACCCTGAAACCAAGCAGCACTTCCCACTCAGACAGTTGCTGCAGCCACTGACACCTGTTTGCCAGCCCATGGGATCCCCCCAAAACCAGCAGTGGCTTCAGCCAGCTGGCAAGTATCAGACACTGAGGAATTCCTCCTCGGCCCTATGGCCAGAGAAACAAGGGCAACAGGCCACGCTCCTGAAACCTGAGATTTCAGCAAAACCTAAAGGATTTTGAGCCCAAGCGAGACCTCCCACAGCGAGCAGAGTGTCGTGCGCTCTATGCCAGCAAGAAATTTGGTCTTGGGGAGGAGGGCTTTTTAGGTTTTAATGAGTTCCTAATTTCCCAGTTACTACTATATCATTCAGAAGGCAAAGACACACAGGCTAAAGCACAGATCACCCTTGCCAGGGTAACCAGACCTCCCAGAGCAGAGTGTGCCCACTTGGTTTGTCCCATAGTCCAGCAGGGCCCATCCTCAGGGAGCAACAAGTGACAGAGAGGTCACAGCAAAGGGTTCAGCCTTCCTATTTCCAGGGATTTACTAATTCCCCCTACCCAGGGACAAGATGGATGGGGGGAGGAAGCTATGTTGAAAAGATTTTCATGAGCAGGTGTCTTCCTGCCAGCAAGATGAGCATGAACTGGAAAAACTCCTTCCCTTATGCTGTGGGCAGGCATAAAATAATCCTGGATTTCACCTGCAGAGCTGAGACCAGGGTAGCTAGCACTTTGATTTGATCTCTGACCAAGTCAGAGACTAGACTCAAAGGCTGTATTTAGCAGAGTCAGACAAACCAACATCTGTAACTTTCTTATAAATGTGTATTTCAGTTAATCAAAATTAATCTGTGTGTTTCTGTCAGTGTCAGTAAGTTGTTTGGATTGTGGAAATATTTGTATGTAAAACAAAATAAAAAATCAGCACAAGTGGAAACCAAAAATATTTTAAATAGACCTTTTTTTTTTTTTTCAGATGGAAGTGACCTTCATTTTGTAGTTTGTGTTTAAAAAAAAATAAAAATCCAAAATATTTCATTTTGAATATATAAAACCTTAGACTTGTTTAAAAACAGTGTAAGACATTTTTATATTAGGGAGGGAACAGAAAACTCAAGCAAATCCATTTCACAGTAACCCACAATGAAATCTATTGCCAGTTTTTCATTTGGCCAGTGACCTTGAAAATCATAACTCCAGTCTAGGGTCTGTCTGTCTCCTCTAAGTGACAGCTAATGAATCAGATATGTGTCCTGGCACAGAATTAGAACTACATCCTTTTGATATTACAACTTTTACAGACATTACTTATACAAACTCACATTCTTATGCTTCTTGAGGTAGTAATTTTTCTGATGGTGTTGTTTCAAACCCATTCTGTAACCAACTTCAGTATTTAAGTGGTGCACTGTGTTTAAGGAGGGAACCCAGCTGCATTGTTGGGCTTTTTTACAATCTCTTTCCAGGCTGCATCTGCACTACTAATGAATAGTGACATCAAACACATAAATTAGACTGTAGGCTGAAGATAATTAAATTGAGAAAGTTGACAAAAATAAACTGTATCAACTAAATCCCCATTTGCAAATTATTGTATGCAGTCTTCAAGGTTTCAGCAGAACAATGGATACAAGGGGAGGAGTACAGCAAGGTTTAAATTTCACAGGGATAATTTGATATTCTATCTGCACTGTGAGCAAGTCATGTTGCATCAGATCAAATCCCGATTTCATTTCATTGTGAAAAAAATCTATTGTTGCCACTCTTTCCCCTACTTCTTCATTATGAGGATGTAATTTATCGAAGTGCCCCTGAGAGTTTGCAGCAGGGAATGGCTGTAGCTTTATATATTTCAAATAGCTTCTTTGTTGCAGAGTGCTAGTGGTTAATAGGAAGATAATGAAAATATGGAAATTAAATTAATTTGGTGCCAGAGTTGAAAAGAATACTCTCTTTAATTTGCAGTACAGCAAGGTTTTGAACAAAATTTGAAGAAAGGAAAAGGAAACGTGATTGCTGCATTCTTCTATGGAACCTGGTAGGGTGGGGATTATCCTGCATTATCCTGAGCTTAGAGGGAAATCAAGTGTTTTGTATATCGCTTACTAATGGTAAGGATCTAGATTTTGGATAACATGGGAAAAAACATTAGATAAACAGCATGATATGGGAAGGCAAGATATTGATCAGTGACACTCCAAGGAGGGAAACCAAAGTTTGAGTCAATAAAAAGCAAAAGGAGTGCATAGATGGCCCTAAAACCCAGCAAGATTTATTACCTCTACAAAACATAAATTCTAATTAAAGGCAAAGTCTTTTCTGGCTTTTTCAGACTATATTTAATTAGCCCAGGGAATTTAAAATTCATTATTGGTGCCAGATACTGGTTTCTGAACTGAGAAGAACTTTGCAAGAGTGTGTGGAGTCTTATTTCTGGGTGTGAGCAGCAGTGAAAGAGAGAGAATGCACTGGGGTATCAGCAATTCCTGCTGGGCAAGGCCACTGCAGCTGGATGCCATCCTACACTCGGCCTGGTTCCCTTCACTGGGCCAGCACAGAGCAAGGACCTCAATTCCAGCAGGTCAGCTAACCCTCCAATGAGCCTGCTCCACCCCATCGCAACGTTGTGAGCGCTCGAAGAGTCCAGCAAGCTCAGATTCACCACTGAAGCTCCTTGATGAAAGTTGAAACAAACCAGCTCACCCCCACAGACATCAAAGCACGCTTCTTGCTTACCCAATACGATCACATTGCTCATTGAGGTTCTTAGCACAACATTTCCCTCACCCTCTCTGATTAAATAAATATCCTAACGGTCTTGGAGAGAGATATGACACACCAGCTTGCATCCTTTATGATTCTGGCAGGCAGTTTAACAGAGTGCTAAGTGAATCACTAATCACTCAGGCAGACAAAACACTACTGCTATCCAAAATCATGTTTTTCTCGTTGTAGACACAAACCAGCTATATTAAACCTGTAAATACGATGATGATCAATATTGCTGTGACTTCATGTCTGCTCCCAACTGCTGTTAGGNCTTTTTTTTTTTTCAGATGGAAGTGACCTTCATTTTGTAGTTTGTGCTTAAAACAAAATAAAAATCCAAAATATTTCATTTTGAATATATAAAACCTTAGACTTGTTTAAGAACAGTGTAAGACATTTTTATATTAGGGAGGGAACAGAAAACTCAAGCAAATCCATTTCACAGTAACCCACAATGAAATCTATTGCCAGTTTTTCATTTGGCCAGTGACCTTGAAAATCATAACTCCAGTCTAGGGTCTGTCTGTCTCCTCTAAGTGACAGCTAATGAATCAGATATGTGTCCTGGCACAGAATTAGAACTACATCCTTTTGATATTACAACTTTTACAGACATTACTTATACAAACTCACATTCTTATGCTTCTTGAGGTAGTAATTTTTCTGATGGTGTTGTTTCAAACCCATTCTGTAACCAACTTCAGTATTTAAGTGGTGCACTGTGTTTAAGGAGGGAACCCAGCTGCATTGTTGGGCTTTTTTACAATCTCTTTCCAGGCTGCATCTGCACTACTAATGAATAGTGACATCAAACACATAAATTAGACTGTAGGCTGAAGATAATTAAATTGAGAAAGTTGACAAAAATAAACTGTATCAACTAAATCCCCATTTGCAAATTATTGTATGCAGTCTTCAAGGTTTCAGCAGAACAATGGATACAAGGGGAGGAGTACAGCAAGGTTTAAATTTCACAGGGATAATTTGATATTCTATCTGCACTGTGAGCAAGTCATGTTGCATCAGATCAAATCCCGATTTCATTTCATTGTGAAAAAAATCTATTGTTGCCACTCTTTCCCCTACTTCTTCATTATGAGGATGTAATTTATCGAAGTGCCCCTGAGAGTTTGCAGCAGGGAATGGCTGTAGCTTTATATATTTCAAATAGCTTCTTTGTTGCAGAGTGCTAGTGGTTAATAGGAAGATAATGAAAATATGGAAATTAAATTAATTTGGTGCCAGAGTTGAAAAGAATACTCTCTTTAATTTGCAGTACAGCAAGGTTTTGAACAAAATTTGAAGAAAGGAAAAGGAAACGTGATTGCTGCATTCTTCTATGGAACCTGGTAGGGTGGGGATTATCCTGCATTATCCTGAGCTTAGAGGGAAATCAAGTGTTTTGTATATCGCTTACTAATGGTAAGGATCTAGATTTTGGATAACATGGGAAAAAACATTAGATAAACAGCATGATATGGGAAGGCAAGATATTGATCAGTGACACTCCAAGGAGGGAAACCAAAGTTTGAGTCAATAAAAAGCAAAAGGAGTGCATAGATGGCCCTAAAACCCAGCAAGATTTATTACCTCTACAAAACATAAATTCTAATTAAAGGCAAAGTCTTTTCTGGCTTTTTCAGACTATATTTAATTAGCCCAGGGAATTTAAAATTCATTATTGGTGCCAGATACTGGTTTCTGAACTGAGAAGAACTTTGCAAGAGTGTGTGGAGTCTTATTTCTGGGTGTGAGCAGCAGTGAAAGAGAGAGAATGCACTGGGGTATCAGCAATTCCTGCTGGGCAAGGCCACTGCAGCTGGATGCCATCCTACACTCGGCCTGGTTCCCTTCACTGGGCCAGCACAGAGCAAGGACCTCAATTCCAGCAGGTCAGCTAACCCTCCAATGAGCCTGCTCCACCCCATCGCAACGTTGTGAGCGCTCGAAGAGTCCAGCAAGCTCAGATTCACCACTGAAGCTCCTTGATGAAAGTTGAAACAAACCAGCTCACCCCCACAGACATCAAAGCACGCTTCTTGCTTACCCAATACGATCACATTGCTCATTGAGGTTCTTAGCACAACATTTCCCTCACCCTCTCTGATTAAATAAATATCCTAACGGTCTTGGAGAGAGATATGACACACCAGCTTGCATCCTTTATGATTCTGGCAGGCAGTTTAACAGAGTGCTAAGTGAATCACTAATCACTCAGGCAGACAAAACACTACTGCTATCCAAAATCATGTTTTTCTCGTTGTAGACACAAACCAGCTATATTAAACCTGTAAATACGATGATGATCAATATTGCTGTGACTTCATGTCTGCTCCCAACTGCTGTTAGGAGCCAGCTCTTGCCTGTTGAGGCACCTGTGGCTGCAGTCCCCTCAGCTCAGACACATTGGGTACCCTCTGTTGCTGTCACCTGCTGACACCTTGCAAACCATGGGTCTGAGTTCCCCAGTGCTGCACTCACCTGGATTTATAGTGCTCACATGCACCCATACCTTTTATATAGTCAAACATTATACACGTGCAGGGTTTCTAAAGCTGAATCACAGACTGTCCAAACAACTGCCTTGCAAAGATTTCTTCTCACAGTTCCAGAAAATGAGAAATGCAGCAGATTAAGCTTGACAGGTTTTTCTTTCAAGTATGATTTCTCTATCTTGTCTTCCCCACAGGCTTCTAAGAAGTGATGCATAAATATGAATAATAAAGAAATTTCTAAACTATGCCAATAGAACAAAAGGAATATGGAGATGATAAACCATTGTACTTCAGAAGGAAAGCCAATGACTTCTAGCCAAGTTTTCAACAGGGCAACAAACAGAGCAATTTGTTTCACAGCTTCAAAGGGGACATGAGCTCATCTCGGAAAGCTGTCCTTGGGGTGAGGGAGAAATCCCGTCCTCCCTTATGGGCACCCAACATTGTCTGTAAGCACATCTGGGACTTCGCATGGTCGAAGCAGGACGAAAGAACAGATGGATCCACATGAACAGAGGTATGATTATTCCTGTTGGCAACATGGATAGAAGTGCAGGATACAGAGCAACATTCAGCAGAGCTGCCTTTCTCCAGAGGGGAAGGACACACACCAGCCCCCAGACAGCAGGAATCTGTCATCACCTTCAGGCACAGTCCCAGGCAAGAGACAGCACTCGATGGGACAAGAAGCTGAAAAGTGAAATCAAAGCAGTTAGCAATTAGTGACTTTGCTAAACTTGGCCAGGATTGCAGAGCTCGTTATTTCCTGATAAGCCACAGAAACAGCAGGACCACAAGTGGTAAACATAACTCTGTGGAAAGGGTACAAACAGCTATGAAAACGTTGCAGTAGTTTTTTTGTTGGTTTTTTTGTTTTTATCTTTCTCTCCATGATTTTCATTCTTGTTTCTTAGAATCTTCCTCAGAATAGTTTCTTTGTGAAGCAAGCATTGGCAGGAGCTCCTCTGTACTTTTTCATTCCCTTCACGTGGAAGGGGTGCTTGTACAAACTTCATTACACATTGGTGGAACAATTCCGGGGTTTGCAGACTAGAGAGAACCAGTGAAGTTTTGACTCCATCAAAACTAATTGCAAAATACTTGTTGCTGAAATAAAACCTGGACCAATCTCAGAAGTGGAAAAAAAAAAAAATTAAAATTATGGCAGGAAGCAGCAGTGCAGAATTCTCGTGTCTGGGAACATCGCATACCAGGAGAAAACCATACAAGGGTTCTATGAACATGAACACTACTGTCACGATCATTATAATGAGAGATTGAGATTCTGATTTACTTAAATCAGGCAAAGATATCTATCTGGTTAGCATATTCGTGACTGCAGTACAATATATTTCAACACTGTGGTTGCAAAATAATCTTTTTTTTTTCCATGGGAGATTACTCAAACCGCGATAATGCATTTTTCCAAATTAAATAGATAACTTTACAGACTGCTGGGTAATAAAATACGAATAAACACGGAAGACATACCTTATTAAAAAATTAGCTTGTCATTTTTCAGGCTCTTCTTTTGATTTGCAAGTTAATAAAAACCACTGCCAGTTGCCATAGGGAGGATAATTAATTATCCATCTATAAAATTAATGTTGGGGGGTGAGGAGGCTTTCATTTGAAATATTCATGGCACATATATTCAAGCAGTAGAGATGGTGTTAGAAGCCTCCCACACAGTCTGACAAGTAAACTTAAACAAGTGTAATTTGAGTGGGTTTTTGACTGAAGAATAGTTCTGACAGTGCTAAAAGGTGGTCAAAAGAATGACTCAATTTACCAGCTCTGCTGCTAAATGTGGTCACGTGCCTTCCTCTGGCAGGACCAAGAATTGCAGAGCTGGATTCAGACAATGAGCTCTGCAAGCTGCAAACCCTGCTCTCCATCACATTTTTGAATGGGGCCGGTGCCAGTCCCAGGTCTCCCTGAAGCAGCTGTACAGCACATCCAGAGCCATCTGAGAAAGCTCCTTCTGCTCACACGGATACCCCAGGACCAGCTGCACCCAGAGAGCCCTGGGAGCGGACTCCAAACATGGCTGGGTGAGCGCAAGGCTCCCGGAGGTGTATCTGAGCACAAAGTCAAGCAAACCTCTGTAGTATACCCCAAAGATCAGCTGAAGAGAGTCAGTGAGAGAATTCAGTCCCCAGTCCAGTATTGAGTTCCCCACCCAGGCAAACCAGGAAGCCAGAGAAAAATTAATAAGAGGAGATAATGTCCCCAAATGCTGTGTGAATATTTTAAACCCCAATATTTATTCCAAAGTGAATTAAGGCAATTTTAACTTTGCATGAATGCTTCTCCCCAGAAGGTTTGAATAATCCACTAATGTGGAGATTTAGTTAATTTGAGCCATTTTCTGTGTCCTTTTCAGAACATTACCATGTCTTCAAATTTGCTCTGATGCTGCTAGTAAGAAAGTAGATAGCTGTGGAGTAGTTCTTGTGACTGAATGTACTCGCACATCTACTAAAAAACTGAATAAAAGACATATATAACTAACTCATTACCTCACAGGACATCAAAAAGTTGTTAAATAAGTAGCTTATTTTTGAAGTCTTATTTGGACCAGATTTATGATGTTAAAATAATGAATATGAATATTCATCATCTTTTGAAATTCTTCAGATATTATTGTTACTAATTTTGTGTCACCATCACACAATGTCCTGAGGCCACCCTGGCCCAAGGAGGTCACCATCCAAAGGCAAGAGATGACAGGAATGTGCAGAAAGAGGAAAAATTACAAGGAAACGGTGAGATCAGGATGATGACCGTGGCATGCACCTTCCACAGACCNCTGATGTGGCTTTCCTCGGAGAGTGAAAGATTGCCTGAGAGAAAGGAGCAGAAATGTGTGATTGAAAATGTAATGAGCAGGTGATGAAGGCCAGCATTATGGGCTGATTGGAGGCAGGAACTTTGATCTTGTTTGATACAGACTGCAAGATAAGTGGGGAAGAGTCTGTGAAAGCTCTGGGAAATGAAGAAAAGCCATTTGGAGGATTAGAGAGAGAGGAATAAGTACATAGGTAGCACAGTCACAGTGATATATTCAGTTCCTATAACTGAGCCACACGGCATCTGTCAAAGTCAGAAGAAAAATGACGTTGCTAAAATGAAATAAAAGCTACCACCTGGACACGAGTTTTATTTAAACCAGTAGATAGAATAGGCCACTGCCTCAAATATTACACAGGACCTAGACAAAATGTGGATGTAAGGCTTTCAGAGCTACAGGAATCTAAACACTGCCTGGATGGGAGACATCTGTAATGAGCAAAAACATGATGGGGATGTTTCAACCATAAAGGCATTTGGGACTGTGAGTTAAGAAAATTTCAACAATTTTGATCTGATGTCTAGACATTCACAAGGAGCTGTTGGAGGCCCATATTTCAGTTTGGTAGGAAGGCCTGCAGAAGACAGTTGGACGAGCTTTCACACAGAGACAACAGCATCATTCTGTCCATGCCTTCACTTCTGTGACTGCCTTTTACTGCCACAAAACTGCCTGTGCCCAGACAGAATCAGCCAGAGATGCTCTTCTCCCCATCATGTTTTCAAGTTGTCAGGGCTTCACTTTGACAAATATTCCAGTGGGAACAGCATCACAGTGTCTCACAGTAAGAATAACTGCAATCATCTGTGGAGAGCCTTAGCAAAAAAATACAAAGCTCTACTGCACTATTTGGGCTCCTTCTGAAGAGGACAGCAACTGCAGTAAGGGAGTTATTAATTATATCTCATAAAAGAAGGAGAACAACTCTGGATGATAAAACGTTTTTTTTCTCCTGGAGTCTAATAATTTCACGCTATTTTAAAAGTAAATAAATGAGGCTGCTCTTCTGAGAAAGAAGCCACATTTTATTGCCATAATTAAGCCTCTATTTATCACAAAATTTCTGGTTCACCCTCCCCTCACACTAAAATTATGTTATAAATAAGAATCTTAAGATCCAAATCCCACTTAACTCTGCAGTAATTAATTTTGCTGAACTACTGTTACCTGAGGGTAGACATATTTTAAACCACACTGAAATAATTACTTGATCCTTGTGGTGTTTCCTGAAGTTCGAAACAAAACAAAGAGTTAACATTTGCTCTACAGTAGGACAGTTAAGAGCCCACCACTGTTTCTACAGGAGCCAACCTCTTAAGACAGAAATTCTCACTAATCAGGAGCTTCTTGGACAGGTTAAGTGAAGCAGGAGAGAAAAATTGGGTGTTCCATCACTGATTCAATGGGTGACAGTGTCCAGCCTAGAAAATACATTGCCCTGGGATGTTTGGTGTGACAGTCTCCATTTTTACCTCTAAAAGGGTCTCTATTCATTTACCAAAAATATTTCTGTGCAGTACCTCATTCCTGATTGTTAAGATGGCATTTACAAAATGCCACAAGTCCTGGTTGAAATATGTCAGGATGACAGCTTCACAGATGGAAATCTCCTTTCCTGACCCTTAGGATTCATATAACCTAGAAAACAAAGATACTACGATGATGAAGATTTGGAAATTTAAGTACCTGATCTGCAAGCACAATTAGGTATTTACATTCCAGAATGTCGCGGAATTTCAGTCTGCAGACAAAGATAGTTGCAGAAAGAAAGGCCTTGTGAAGACAGATAAGAGGAGCCTGAAATTTGTACCATTTGACAAGGCTGTCAGAACCCTCTGCCCAGAACAGTACTCACATTATCATTTACTTCAGCTTCCTCTGAAATCCATGCCCAACTACTTCTATCAATATTTTTCCCAGCTGACAGTTGCTAGATCCAGCTCAGGAAGAAACTCATCATTAACAATGTTGCCTGTGATTACTCTTTAGTTTCTTGTGCAATAGCTTTTCCCATTTTCTGAGATTCTTCCAGCAATGATGTGGCTGGAGATGCCCAGCCTGCAATGACCAGGGCCCTGTGATATGAACCTCCTCTCCTGAGAAATACAAAGGTGAAAACAATTGAGTTCATATGTGCAGCATCACTAATTACATTGCTCATCTGCTGCTCCTCTCACCACCATAAAGGATTCTTCAAAGACACAGTGAAGGTTCATTAGCAAGCACTGCATGGATGAAAAGACCCAGAAGCCCACAGGTCATCAGCTTACACTTACACTGGGAGCAAATAGAGGTCTTCAAATATCTGCCTCAGCTACTCAATCAACAAAGGATATACTTTAAAAAAAAAAAAAAAAAATTAATTTGCAGGACGCTGTCATATTATCCAGCAAGGACAC
>WAAG01059447.1:3350-30562 GCA_013390105.1 Tichodroma muraria | reverse complement strand
TTCGATGCCCTTTTGAAAATCTCAGGTTATAGATGGTATAGGGCATGACACAAACCCACCCTGCTGTACAGAGTAGCAAGAGTTTCCTCCCCACTTAAATAAATCCAAGGAAGGTAGTGACTCCCAAACTATCTTCCCCTCTCCTGAGCAACTGAAAGGTGCAATTCTCCCTATCACATCTTTTCTTAATAATCATAACAGCCCATAAATGTTTATATAAATACACAATTTAAAAGGGCTCATCCCAGCAGCACTGTGCCTGTCAAGTGAGTCATTTTTTCACCTGGCAGGATGATGTTGTAAGGCTCAGTTGTCTTAACTAATTCTGGCTAAAAAGCAAAATTCTGTTTTGTAAGAAAATTCCTGGCCAGCTCTAATCTTAACCTCTTGCATGTCTGTAGCTTCTAAATCGATGTCACATTTGTAATAGCTTTGAAAACCCATATGTTTGTAAACTAAATAAACCTTGATATTCAAAGGAGACGAAGACAAGAATTACATCTCTTGGCAGTGGCGCTCTGAGCTTCGCTTCAGCTCGCGTTGGCTCCTCGTTTTTATGCCCGTGCACCACGCCAAATCTGCCTTATCTATGCAAACATATTAACACTGGCTGTTTGCTAGCGCTGCGATGCATCAGCCTCTTATCCGCAGTTCTGACCCTAATGTTACATAATAACTCCGGATCGGTGTTTCTTGATAGTTCACTGGGACCGCCTTCGCTTTCTCAACTCTTCACTGGGAGCTGCCTCTCCTACCCACTGAATAAATCAGCTCCTGGCTGCTCTCCGCCAGCTAAGGCAGAGAGGCTGCCAAATAGCTTCCTGCTCAAAGATCTCTGTATCCTTTCTGTGCCACGGGCCATCACCCAGCAGCTCCAGTGCTTTTCCCAGGTAATTCTCCCCATTGTATTAAACTTAGGTGGTTTGGCTTTAGTGGTGCAACCAAAGATCTTCCCTAAATTGCCCCAAACCTCTGCTCATCCTATTTTCCACGCTCTGTCATTACACAGGCGTTAATATCTCCTTAAAACAAATGGGTGTTCTATTAATGTGTGAAAAAATTCTGCACTAAACATAATAAAAATGCCACCCTAAATACCGTATATGAATACTGAAAAATGCTCCTAACACTGCCTACTAAGACTATTAATGCCAAAAGAAGAAAATAAATATTTGTCATCAGTTCTATCTGGCCAAAAGTCTTCCTTTAGGAATAGTATAGCATATTCATTTACAGTATATAATTGCTTTAATTATCTTTTGGCCTATCCACAAAAGCTTGGTTCCATCTCCCTCCCCTCAGCGTCCGAAAGAATATGCAAATTCTGCTCATTCCAGCTCTCAAAATAATAATATAAAAAAGCCTGAAAAGAATCTCCTTTAGCTATTTAGGAAAGGCTCAGAAAACTTTCCTAAGCATGGCTGTGGCGTGTGCCAAATACTTTCTTATTTGTGGAAGATGTCCCCGAGCTCTTTGCTATTGTTCCGAGGTCTTGCCCTCTCCCAGTCTGGCTTCTCGGCATTCCTACACTCCCGTCTACAGAGTGGAGCCTGCAAACATGGGAAACTGAGTCAAGCCCTTTAAACCTTCCAGGCTGAGTTAGAAAGCCAAAAGCATGAAATGTTGTTTTTAGGGTTTCTCCCCTCTTAATGCGGAATTTGCAAGATCCAAGAGCCTCTATCGCTTCTCAGGGCTGTAAATGTCTGGCTAACAACCTCCAAGAAAAGTCAGGAAAGCCAAAGGGTGGAGGGCTTTGGGTGGCTGGCTCTCCCATTCTGTTTCCAGCACACCCTTTGTCTGATATAACTGAGGAGAACCCCAGAATCCCTGCCCATGACAGGCAATGGGCCCGCATCATATTTAGGGTTGGTCTCTACTGCAAAATATTCATCCTGCAACTTCTCAATTCTTTCTCCTTTTTCCTCCCTGGCTATTAAAAATTCCACTTTTAATGCAAAGCAGAGCTGGAGTTCTGTGACCACCCTATGAGCAGAGCAATCTGTAACTCAGTTATAGGAAATCATTCCTTTTAAACAAGACACTGAGGAGGTGATCCAAAACAGGATTTCTAGTATTCCATGACCTAGATGACAGCTGGATTGACCTGCCTATATTATGTTTAAAAATAAAACGGAAAATGATCCAATTTTCCGATGCATTAGTGAGAAAATATAAATGAAAGGAAGTCAAAGAGCAGCTTCTGATGCTCAGCGGAGGTGGCCCTTATGTTGGACAGATTTGTGCATAATTCCAGCACCTGGAGCTTAGAACTGCTCATATTGAAAACTGTGGTTGGTAACTGGGTGTTACTCCCTTTTTCATCTCTCAGAGAAGTTGTCGGTGTTCTGAGAAGAGCCCTTTGATTTCCCTGTTTTCCAGAGCAGTTGATTATGAAAACGAAGCTTGACTCAAGACTTGCTGTGGGAATGTTATTCAAGCACTGGTTAAGTGCCAGAATGTGTTGGGAAGGAAGAGTTTCCAGAAAAATATCGCCCTGATTAAAACCTGATTCGACTGAGCTTTCTCTATGCAAAGGGTTACCAGAATAGTAAGACAATGCTGTTAGTCAGATTTTCCTTCCCTTACTTGATCATTACCAGTGATGGTTTTATTGCTGCTTTTTGAATGATTATTGTAACAACAACTCATCCACGAGCTACTTAGGTACTGCTTGCCTCACTCCTCACATGATGCATTAAACATCTTGTTGATGCCTGTCCTTGTTTGGCAATTTTTCCACAACACCCTTTTATTCTTTATGATACGTTTAATTGGATATATGAGGAAAAGATGGGAAGAAAGCCATAATACCAATGGGATTTTTGCTCCCTACGTTAAGTCCTTCATGAAGCCACCCTTGTGACTATGAACAGAAAGCAGCCTGTCAAAGGACAAAATTAAATCAGCAGACAGCAGAAGACAATAAAAAATGCTATTTTGATAACTGAAGGGATTACATGTTTTTATTTCTTTTATAAGGTTGTTCGTAAAGTTCATACATTTGGTTCTTTTCAAAAGATAATAAATACTGTGGGCAGACCATATTTGATAGTAGTTGAGTAAGATCTTTAAAAATGGCCATGGCCATGCTACCACTGTGTAAATATTGACTGAACAAACACCCACCACGGGATTTCTGTGAAACATGGCTTCTTTTTGTTCTCTCTTAGCCATGGATGTGGTTAAAACACCCTACTGTATTCTGCAAGTACTGTCCTACTCTTGGTAGGAGATCATAAGATGTTGGGGTTGACTGTCAGATGCTTTACTCTTCTAAAGACCTTTGCCTTTTAACTAAATGCTTGCTTATCTTTCTAATTTAACATAGTCCCACATTCTCTTTGTAGTAATTTTGGGCTATCTGATAACATATAATGGAAAACATGTTTATGTCTTCCACTAGTTCTTGTTGCATATTTCAAATGCTTAGAACAACAATTTTCAGAAGCTTTCATTAAGGTTAATTTAAAAACTACATTAAATACAAACAGATTTTCTCACAAACAAAATGCAATGTGTACTTAACAGACTTCTGTATGTTATATTTGATAAACTACCTCATATAAATGCAAATTCTGACTTTCTGCCAGAACAAGGTGGTACAGAAAATATTTCTATTAAACAAATAATGCTGGGAGAGCAAACTTCAAGTTACAGTATGCTACACTGAGAAAGAAGATTTTTTTTTTCACTGAGGTCAGATATATATTTATTTAATTTGCTCTGAGAGCTTTGCTACTTCTACACTAAAGATGACGTAGCACAGCTCTATATGAAAGGCAGGCACATGTATACATAGGATAAATATCCCTTTTCAACCCATTTCTTTGCTAATGTTATATATGGGTATTGCTGGTTCCTTTTGCTTTACAGAACAGCAGTATGGGAAGATGTCATGCTCTGAGCTGAATGCCGAAACTGAGCCAGAAGGGGAGGGAAGAGGAGGAGCAACCCTCAAACCTGGAATTGTGAGGTATGATCTGAACGCAGAGCCTCGTACGCGTTTTCCTGGGTGCCAACTCATCGCGCTGCTGTCGGACAACGTCCGCTCGGTAAAGCAGCGTGAAAAATAAAGCTGCCAGGGGCGACTCTAAAGAGCATAGGATGGAAACAAATTGAGTCACCACCAGTGGGGCTGACATTGTTGGTGGAAACTGGGACACCCGCATGAGCCATTGTTCGCTGCACCTCGTCTGGTTTATGTAGCTCGCTGAGTTGAAAGCTGGAGCGGCGCGAACCTTGGGGTTGGAGGGGGATTGGTGCCATGTGGTTTCAATTGTCCATGGGTGCTTTCAGCTCATACTGCCAGTAACGAGCGGTCCTGCTGGTCCTCCCACAGCCGTGGTGCTGTCCCAGCTCATCCTGATGGGGCTGTGGTGAGCACTGTCTCCTGATGTGATCCCTTTCAGTGCTCTGTGGTCTGCTGGGAGAGAGGATTTATTCACTCTTCCCTCTGTCCCAATAGCAGCAGCTGCAGAGGAGTTTTCCCTGAGTACATTTTGCTGTGGAAAAGGGCTTTCTTTCCTTTTTGAGCTGGTTTCTTTCCTGACTTGGTCTGCCACTGCTTTTGGTGGGATTGTGGGAATATCTGAGGCTGTGAGTCGTTCTCTTGAGCTCTTTTCATTTGAAGGTTGCGCAGAGTCAGACTCATACTGGTTTTACCACCTATTTCTGTCCTACTGGTGCACACAGCTCTTGTCTGGGAGTGTTTTTTGTGGACATGGGGGTGATGAGACCCACAAAAGTACTGAGTGATCACTTCAACCACCAAATTACAGCCATGCCTGAGGCAAATTACAACAGCTTTCTGACAGTGTCACCATGCTATCTTTGTGACAGAGATGGAGATAATGAGAATTAATTAATCAGTCTTTGATTAGAAAAAAGAGGAGGGGGAAATCCTTGTGCTGTGATTCCACTACAAAAATACATGAAACTGGTGATGTTTTTGTTTGATGTTACTTCTCAAATGTAGGGCAGGCGTTTGTAATGCAGTGCTCAGGGTTTCATTGCTGCTGGCTTGGTTACCCGTCACTGATGGACCACAGGAGCAAGAGACCCTCACTTTATAGAAAAATACGTGTTCAACACTAACACCACGAGACTGACGGAGATGTTTTTACTCTCACAGTGGAAAAACTCTCACTTATTTAAAGATCTTGTGAGTCCCAGGTACAATCTTTTTGACCGGAGTCAGCCCTGCCTTCTTTACAGTCCCAGGGGTGAAATTTTGTCTTGTACTCTTTAGACTGATGGCTAAATCTTAGAAATTGGTCTCTTATGATAAAACATGAACTACATGGTGCCAGTGTCTGACTGGAATTACAATTATCTAAGTAGATTCATTTGTATCCCTTTCATAGCAGCTTTTCTCTGGGCACAAGATTTTTCTGTGGGGCATGGGAAGAACTAAATTAATCTTATAAAGAGGAAGGGGTTTACACTGAAATCAATGGTTACAGAATTAACTGGGTAAATGACTTTTTCTTAATTCTTTCTCTTCTCAGAAGATGAAGTTTTGATGGGTACACAAATCCAATGGCTGCCAAAAAGCTGATATTGCATGAAATATTTCATCTCAGCTGCACTGAGCAAGTCTAGACTTTGGTCTTAGTGAAAACTGAGAGCTTAAAAAATGTCAGTGTTGAAGTGGGGAAAAAATGCCCTTTTCTGGTTATTAAATATGAGTAACTAATGAAGTTATGTTCTTTAAAAAAGTTGTCACTTTAGAAAGGGCTACATGGCTCTCCTGGGCAGTTTTAAATACAAGCAATATATGCAGCTTTAAGCTTGGATTTAGATATTTCACAAACACAGGGTGTTTGTATTATTTCATAGAAACAAAGCATTGGATTGCACAGGTACAAGCAGTAGTCCACTGTGTGCCACACTGTTGAAATTTCTGATCCAGGCTCAGTGGCTGGTTTGATCTGCAAACCCCAGGGCCCAATTCCCAGGCCAAGTTCATTTTCCTTCCTATACCTTCAGTTCCCAGAGCTCTCAGATTTTCACTTTCAGCCAGGTGGAAACAATCTTATAATTTCTTCTTGCCACCAAGCCTTCAGCTTAACTTCAGCTGTTCTTCAGCTGCATTTAGGGGATGCAACCCCAAAGATGCTGCAGGGTTCCCAGCCCAGCCATAGCACTTCTTTGTAATGAGAGTGGTAAAACCTTCTCACATGCAGTTCCCAGAAATGAATTGTACCAAGAGCATCTATAAAAGCCGCATCATCCCTGTAAAGAGCACATAATGTCATCATTTTTCAGTGAGTATCTTCTCTAAAGGCAAATAATCACTTTTCCCATTAATGGCTGGACTGAAGCTTTTTCCTTCATTCTGATTTCAGCAAAGGTTAGGGGCAGAACATTTAACATGTATATGGAGATGCTACAGGGTGACTCATGTGGCTTCCCACTGCAAATGTTGAAGGCAATCTAGTACCTAGGAATTTTTTTTTCCTCTCTGTCCTGGGGACTATTTTCATTTTTACTTTTCCCCTTTGCTCATTACTCCAGAAACTTTTACAAGGGCATATAGTGACAGGACAAGGGGGAAGAGTTTTAAACTAAAAGAGGGGAGATTTAGGTTTGATGTTTGGAGGAATTTTTGTGCTCAAAGGTTTATGAGGCCCTGGCACAGCTTGCCCAGGGAAGGTGTGTCTGCCACTGGACTCCTGGAAGTGTCCAAGGCCAGGTTGGACGGGGCTTGGAGCAACCTGAGGTAGCAGAAGGTGTCCCTGCCCTTGGCAAGAGGATGGGATGAGATGATTTTTAACATCTCTTCCACCCCAAACCATTCAAGGCTTCTTCTATGATTCTATGAAATTTGATTCATCCTGTAATGTTTCATCTCCTGCCAGCGTCTCAGACTCCTCTTTGCTGGGCACAAACCGTGGTAGCACCAGCTCCTGGTTTATATCAGGTTCAGTGAATAATTTATACCAAAACCAGTGTCAGCACTGGAGTGTCCTTTCCCTAAGTGCTATTAACCACCTTTATTCAGAGATACCATGGATGAATGCTGCTTTGATGAGGAAAGGAAACATTTCAGCAGCAAACCTTTCAACCGTGTGCTTTCAGTTTAAAACACACATACTTTGCCAAAGTCTGTCTAACCTGTGGACTCAGAGTCACAGAAACTTAAATTATAAGTACACACATGTTAATGCCAGCTATCAGCCTGCTCCAGGACCAGCATGTTTGACTCATATACCATGTACTAAACCACTGTAGGACAGATGTTCTGCTGAGGGGAATCCAGATGTAGTATCAACACCTGGCTTGTCATGGCTCCCAGGATGGGTACTTGGATTAACATCTGAGACATCCATGACATACGTGTCCCTCATTCTGAATATGCCTTTTGCACTTGGGAGCTTCCTGATGGATTTCTTTTACTTGTTGATATAAGAATGTTAAACCCTGGCATCTAAATCGCAGGTCAGCGTTAAAAATTTCAATTCCAAGCTGTTCCTTTTTGCTGTCTACTTGCAAGCACTAGGTCACGGCTGTCTTTTCTTATTTGTTTCCAAGGAGCAATCAAAATCATAGCCCTGAAAACTAAGATTATTTTATGTTGGATGTTTCTCTCTAATTTGTCATTGGCCTCTAATTTGTCATTGACCTCAATTAGCAGCAAGCTCCTGTGTCAGATGCAGCTCATATCCATGTAGGAATTCTATGGGAGAACCTTCACCATCTTGAGGACCAAGTTTAACTTTCCTTATGCTACATGTTAGCAACTCTCAGAGTTGGGACCACTGGGAACATTTAAATGCATTTATTTCTTTCCAGGCTCATTATTCCACTGTAAAGCTTTACTTCTAATACATTCTGCCTTGTCCAGTAATTTCACTTGTGTACAAGTTCTGATCTCAAACCAAGGTTTTAATTTACTGGTTTTTTTCTGTTAAAAAATAAAATTCTGCTTTTCAGTGCCCTGTGCTTTAAAAAATTACTTGTGTGTACTCCTTGCTACAATTTAGGGTATTTATGAATGGTTCTACATAAAAGGAATGAAAATAACTAATTATAATAATACCACTGAAAGCCATGGCTGGCTAGAAAGTGGAAATCCCTTCCCATTACATATTTTCTGTTTTTAGAAAAGAAATTAATCCAACTCTTGGATGAAAACTGAAAACCACAACATTTTTCATATGAAAGGATTTCCAAAAATATTGTATTTTTAGAAAATCACAATTTAAGTTGCTGATAAAACTGAAATTGATTTTAAAAATTTAACCAGTTAAAAAGAAAGATGTACTTTAGTGACAAAGAGAGAAAACTCCTCAAGCCAAATACTGTTTTCCTCTTTATGGAGAGGACATTTTCTATTAGAAAAGTAATTTTAACAGGAAAGTTCTGATATGGTCTACTAATTAGAGCATCTGGTGCACCCAGCTGGCCTAAGGTAAGAGCAGCTATGAGGATGGAGCAACATTTGCCTAGCCTGTTCTTTCAGCTCATACAGAGAAGAGCCATCAGAGTCTCCAGGAATTCCAAACGTCCTTGCCGTAAGCCAGACCTTGTTCTTGTCCAGTCTGTGGCAAAAAGGACTGGGACGTCCCTGTGGATAAGGAAACAGCCCCTTCTCCTGTTCGCATCCAGCAGAGAGACACCGGATGCTTTGTCATCAGGATTCAGCAAGAGGTGAGATCAAGAGCTGTTCAGGCACCAGAAACACAGACTGTCTCTGACCCAGTCATGTCCTGAGCTCTCTGGGGAATGCCAGCCAGTGGCAGCGTGGCATAAATGTCCACATCCCCTCCAGACATCCTTGTTTCTGCCTTGAGCCTCTAGAAACAAAAATAAGAGGGGATTTTCTACTGGAAAGAAAATACTTTATAGCAATCATAGAATAGCAGAATGGTTTAGGTTCAAAGGGACCTTGAAGATTATCTCATTACAACCCCCTGCCATGGGCAGAGACACTTCCACTATCCCAGGTTGCTCCAAACCCCATCCAACCTGGCCTTGGACACTTCCAGGGATCCAGGGGCAGTAGTAGCTTCTCTGGGCACCCTGTGCCTCACCATCCTCACAGGGAAGAATTCCTTCCCAATATCCAGTCTAAACCTACTCTTTGTCAGTTTGAAGTCTCCCCACATCTTCTGTTGCAGGGTCCCTTACGATACTGGAAAGTCACAAATAGATCACCCCAAAGCCTTCCATGTTTGGGGGGAATATTTAGATGGGAAAATTTTGATTTCATCAGTCTTGGTAAACTTTGTCACTTTGGGTTTTTTTTGGGGGGTTTTGTTTGTTTTTAATGTTAAAAATTCATGGATCCATACTTAAAAAAAATAAATAACAAGGTGGGATCAGCAGGGGTCCTCTGAGCACTGGGTCACTCTCACAGCTCATAATCCCATTTTGGACTGGTCAAGCTCCTTCTTCAGCAGCCTCTGGGGCTGCTGTTTTATTCCATCCCTCATCCCCATGCTCTTGTGGGCCAGCTGTAGGAGAGTTCACACTCAGGTCCCTTCATCAGGCTTCTCCCAAAGCTCACTAATTTCCAGATGATATCCGTTCATATTTGGGTTAATTACAAATCTTCTCCCCACTTCTTATAACCCCACTGGTTTATCCATATCCGCTGCCCCTCAGCCTTTGATTTATCAGGCTGAGCTTGCCCAGCTCCTTTAAGCTCCTCTGAGAACACCTACAGGCTCTCTCTCCTCTGCTCACCTACAAGTCCCTCTTTGCAGATGTTCTCATCAGAATTAATCTGAACTGATACCAGGTTAACCTGACACATGCTACCTTCCAGAAACCCATATGGCAACACTGCTCATTTTGTTTTTACTTCCGCATCCATAGTTTTTTTTCCTTTTTTCTGTTCTCATGCCCAGTCTTAAACACCATTTTTCCAGCTGACAGGCTCGAACTTGAGATGATCTTTTCTCTTTCCCAAACTTACCTCTGTAAATCCTCATAGGAAATGACACGTGGTGCGTTTCAATTTATTCCATTTCTCTAAATTTCACACAGTTTCTAGTCCAAGAGCATGTTTGTCATAATGAATTAATCTGTTATAGAGACAGACAAATACATATTAGAAAATGCACATGTGTATACGCACAAATAAGATACATATAAAAATATGTGTTTACATATAAATATGTCTATTTTTGAGAAGGGAAGGTTTATAGAAAGATATATATATATAACAAAAATATGAATTTATTTTAGTTGTCATAATATTTCTGGATCTCTCTGTCATAATATTCTCTGGGTCTCACTCTGATTATACTATCAGAGTGGAGGGAGAATTTGTGGATTGGACTTTTCATGATTTCTAAATGGGAACAAGGTGCAAAACAGGAGACGGGATTAATGATTCTTGGAATCTGACCCTATCCACTGAAATGAGGACACTGTTTTGAGTCACACGTCTTTAGTCAAGACTTGCTGCAGTCCTGCAATAATGAGTTTCACAAAGCCACTTTTTGCATAGTTAAGCAAATACAATGTTAATTTGAGGAAATGATAGTCAAAGCTCGATAAACATTGATAGGTACAGCATGTTATTTAGTCACATGAACTCTTTTTAACAAACTACTTTGAATCAACAAATAAAAATAATTCAAAATTAACTTGCTAGGCTCAGCCCCTAAGTGCACGTACAGTTTCCATGGAAGTCAGCATGTTGTAGGGCAGAATTTAGTCTGTGTATTTAATTCATCTTAATCACTATTATTAATTCATAACTACTGTTTCCAGAAATGTATTCAGTTAGTTTTACATTAGTCAAAATCAATTGTATGTGATTTATTTTGATCATTCAAGATTACAATTTTGATGTATTTGCTCTCATCCTGTATGTCAAGCCAGGCAAAGCGGGAATGCTTTGCTAAGGAAGAGTCACCTTCTATCATCGATTCAGGCTTTATTTCCCTTCATTGGGAATTCATATATTCTTTGGGACAACCCTGGTTCTGGTAGGTTTTCACAGTGGGATGATGCAGTGGATAATGAAATGCCATTGAGGTGTCCAGCTAGACCTGTGGTGGTTGTTCCAGGCTGGTGGCCCCAGGTGACACAGGTTCTCTGTTTGTAACTAGACTCAGATATAGGAGAGTTGGTCAAAATCTGGCTCAGCACCATCACTCATCAAACATGGTTCAAAACTGGCTGGATTTTACTTCATCCAGACCAGCAGCTTTCTGGGGACTGATTTCAAATAAAGGGTTTAGCTTCTTCTGGACCCCCACCAACTTCTGTGCTGCAAGAAACATGATATCCTTGTGCAGGCCTGGGGTTTTGGGCAGGCCTGTGATGTTTCAGAAATTCACTTGGGGCAAGTGTTTGGTGCCTCCTGTGATTTCAGAGTGAGCAGAGCATGTCAAGAGCTTCTCCAAGAAGGGCCAGTTTTGAACACATAAGGGTACAGAACAGAGTTGGAAGAGACCTTAAAAATAATCTAGTTCATGGCCAGAGAATGTTTCACTAGAATTTATCCAGCCTGCAGGAACAATGACTATTACATATCTTGCTTTTACAGGTGGCTTTGCTGGAGATTCTCATGGGAATAACTTAAAGAATCAGGCCCTGGGTTTACAAATGTAAGTGGCGCCTTCAGGTTGAATGAAGGTTTTGTTTGGCTGTTTTTCTTTATCATTACACTGAACCCCACTCAGGCTGTGTCTCCAGTTTGCACTCCCTTGTGCTTGTTGCCAGATAGAAACACCACTAAGGAATAACCCTGGATGTTAAAGTCCATTCAACTCCAACCCATGATTATACATCTGAAGATGCTTATTACCTTCCCCGCACATCTTTGTCTTCTCTCCCACTCTTCCCAGTTAAGGATTACCATTTTGCAACAAAAAAGCAATCCTATTTTTGTCTCTTTGATGGCATGTCCAGCCAGAGACAATTCTTTTTAGTGGAGGGAAGAATCCTGGTGCTTAAACCTGGGATCCACTTGAGAGGAACCTCTCTGGCTTTGCATGGCTCAAGGCTGTTGTACAATGAGCTCAGTTAAGCTGAATTTGTAAAGCTTGAGTGGAATTAAAACAGCATGCTCTGTACCAAGATGCCTTCACTTCCTGTGCCTTAATGTTAAATCCTATAGTATTGTGGATCTTAAAGATGATTGAGTTATTTTTAAACCACTGGATGTCTTCCAGTCACTCTATTTCACACTGGATTAATTATGTAAGAATACTGACTTGTTCGTCACTAATGTTACAACTTTTAAAAACAACATGCTGTTTAAATTCAAGCTTGGCAACCCTTGCCTGAATCCCCTCAAATTTATGGCACCACACCCATAGCATAATAAAATCTTTAGTGGTCCTTTGTCTTTTAGCTTGCCTTCTATTTTTTCTCAAGGGTGTTTTATGCTGGAAGATGCATACAAAAGTTGTCCAGATGTTATTTGTATCAGAGCAGGGATTTCAGTCCAGCTATCTGTGGTTGCAAATGTTTATTTTAATGGGTTATTGTGCAATCCTTGCTGTGCGGACCTCAGCGGCCTTATATGTATGTTCTCAGCCATGCCAGCACATTGCTCTTGGAGATATTATTTTGGTCCAATCGCGGTGGAACTGGTCACTGGGGGGAGCAAAAAATGTAACACCTGTAGGAGCCCGGGCGGTGTTTTGGCCGAGCTGGGTGCGAAGCTGGTGGGCGTAGGATGGGAGCAGGGCTGAGACAGAGAGCTCAGCCTGGCCACCACGGGATGTGCTGGGAGTTTATTTTACCATAGCTGTTGCAACAAACAGAAGGGTGGGTTTATCAAACATTTTTGGGAGCCTCATAAAATCCTAACCGATGTTTCCTTGATACTGGAGTAAATTGTTTATCTCGTAACTAAAACCACGCCATGTGTACGCCAATTAGGGCCGCAGATTTCAGCTCATTAAGATAAATTTGAGATGCGAGTTTCGTTATGTGCTGTAAAGACTGTGAACTGTTGCAGGAGGAAAATATCTGCAGAGCTCGCAGCCTTCCACAGAGCCTGTGAGCTGAGCTAGGCAGTGCAAAGTGCTGAGGGCTCATCTGCTTTACCTGTGTGGGTCCTGTTGAGAGTTTGAAGCTGAATTTGCATGCTAAAAGTGCCCAGCCTTGCCTTTCCAAGAAATGTGAGCAAGCGAGATGACGGCAATTAATGACAATGACAGTCATTTGCACATGCAAAGAATTAAGAACATTTGACCTTTAAGAGAAAACAGCTATTATATTTTAATGTTGTTTTATGTATTAACAGTCACATATTATTTTGATGTGCTTAATTAATATAAATAAGCTTAAGCCATTATGCTGTCATTTAAACGAACATAATTTCCTTTTTGTAGGAATTTGTGTGTAATTTACACTGTTGCATTCGGCTCCCAATGTTCCAAGATCATGCTTCAAATAACTAGATTTCAAAAATACAATTGGAATTGTTCTTTGTCTTTTGATTTTTCAGCAGTAAACACATTTTGAACTTTTCAATAATGAGGACCAGGGGCTTGTTTTCAAAAGCCAAAGTTGATGTTTTGCAGCATCATATTATTCCTGGAGCTTGGGATTTGGTTAGATGGCCTGGTGAAATGGGTACCATCAGCAACACAGACCTTGTTTGTAGTTCTGCCCAACCTCACTTACTTTCAAAACTGTTCAATTACACAGGGCTTTACTGCTAGGAAATTAACCCAAATAACTACTTTACCCTCAAATTGAAGGTATCATGTCAGTAGTGAGTGGCACCAATCCTGCCATGGAGATGACTTAATCCAGAGCCACTGGAAGCAGACAACAGATGACACTTTATAAATATGGGGCTGAGATAGGCATTAAATATTTGTGTTCATGAGACTGTAGAGCTGGGAAAATATGGGATGTGGCCTTTCTGATGAGACCCCACATTCCCTGTGCATGATGCATCTCCTCCCTTGTGCCAGTCCCCAGAACAAAAGGGCCAAATATTTAATCTTGGAGCTCCTCCATGCCAGGGAAATCCTGGGTGCAATAAACAGCAAATCCTGCAGAGGTGGGGGCAATTCGCATCCCTGGGATCCAGCTCTCCTTCGGCAGCAGGGTGGGAGCTGCCGGTCCATGTTCCAGTGGTCACTCCACCTGTGGGTCATGGTGATTGAAACCCTGCAGCAACCTCTGGGAAAAAACAAATCCCCATCTCAGGTCTTGGCAGGTGGCTCGGAAATCAATTGCTTTTCATTTATGTTCTGTAGAAAGTAAATGCGTTTGTAAATTTGAAAGCAGCTGCTGACGCTCAGCAGTAAACCAAACCGATTTTGTTTTACAAAAACTTTGCTGTTTGGGCTTAACTAGTGGAGTTGTGCATGGATCCAGCGCTGCTCTTCGCATTGCAGGGAAGATTTTGACTAGCTGCCTCTGTGACATATGGTAATGCTTAGTGTGTGCTGTATGGCCTGGAGCCATACCACTGCAGCCTGTATGCTGCTCAGATCTCCCAGGCTAAGGGAACCGGGATGAGACAGCGTTTGAATGCAAGGGACCTCCTAGAAAAAGTCAGAGTGCAGCGTTTTCTGCCGGTACGAGGACAGGATGTTCCTCCCTCAGGGCTGAGGCAATTCCCCATACGGGGCTAAGGTGACTGTACTCTCCCAGCCGTAGCTTTTTGGACTCAGATTATGAGAGATCACTAATGCACCATAAAAGATCTCACAGCTCTCAACCATGGGAAAACAGCAAACAATCCCACTTCCCAAGGTAACCCAGAGGAAGTGGTGGAGCGGAGGCAAGCACTGTGAGACCTTTTCTCATCTTGTTCCTGGAGGGAGGATGTTTCCATTGCCACCTTCCCTTTTAGGGTGCAGCTAACCCTGCTGAGCAATCGCTGCTTGTTTCTCACACAGATTGCTCTCAGGCTCCCCAGGAAGCAGAGAGAAATCCAGAGGCACCTTCAGCACAGCCCAGTGGGCGCATAAACCCACCTGTGTCAGGGTGGGAAAGGAGGGAAGTAGCATGGCTTGCAGGGAGGCTTTGCAGCCTCTTCTTGGCAATGTTATTAATTCGTTCTGGGACATTGGGAGACTCGTTTAACCTTTCTTTGTCTCAGATTCAAACCTCTACAAGCAGTTATTATAACATTTGGCTGCGTTATGGCATTGTTGAAAGGCTTAATTAAATTAAGTGTTCCGAGATCTTTGAATGAAAGGTGCTATCCAAGTGAAAGCCTGTTGATGATGATGACTCCAAATTACGAGGCCAAGTCCTTCACAAGTTTCACTCAGTCCTTGGTTAGACAAAGTTATTTTTAAACACTGTATTTTGATGTAGCATTAAAATTGTTTGGGGAATGCCATGTGTATAGACATGACATCTAACCCTCAGTGGGAGGGATTTGTCACTGGAGGGTTTTAATGGCAGCAACCAACCGCACATCATCCACACGCAGGCAATCGTGCTGGTCACAAGCAATTTTTAATTGTTTGTTTGGTTTGGTTTGGTTTTTATAAATTTATCTGAAGACCTTTATTGGGGAGAATGGCCAGGACTTTTAGTTATTTCAGGAGAAATGCTGTCTCAGGTGGGAAATTAAAAGGAGATGCTCAAAGTTCATAAGTGCCTTAGCCAAAAGATGTGCAAGCAGGTGTCTTCTTTTTTCCAATCTGCCAGTGCATCCTTTGAAGGATAACAAAGTTTGTTGGGGGTTTTCATTAGGTGGCATCTTACCAACAGCAAGAAGACAAAATTGCAAATATAATTTTTTGATTTTTATTCTTTTGCAACCTATGCAAAAATTGCTATGCTTTGACTCCAAAAACTCCTGTCTTTTCTTCCTACCAAACTTCTCCTCACCTGTTTCTTCAGTTCACCTTTGCCTCTACCAGAATCCCTGACACTCTTATCCTCAGCACCTTTTCTCCTTTAGCATCTTTTCCTCTTAATTCGAAAGATGTAGTTTTCCTGACTGTTTTTACTGGGAAGCTTTGTCCCCCAGTGTTACCCTGTAACCACAAAAGGCTGCTGCCCCTCTCTCTCCTGCCATCCTGAGCAAGGTATCAACTCTTCTTAGCTTTTCCCACCAGTTTGTCTCCTTTTCCAGTTTCCCTCTATTGTACAAAGCCCACCTTAGCAAATTCACCAGAAACACAAGAGTGAATCACAGAATTGTTAAGGTTGAAAAACACCTCTAAGATCATGGAGTAAAAGACTTTATGAGGATATTTTAAATGGGCTAATTATTCTTCTGGGTACCACAGGCACAGGACCACATCTAAAGTCTGGGCTCCTTAAAGGTCTGCTTTACAGCCTATTATATAATATGTGATTCTTTAATAGACAGGAAGGATGGTATTTTGGTTAAAGCCTCCAGGAGATCAGGATTCAGCTTCTAGCTCTGCACACTTCCTGTGTGGTTTTGGGAAAGACACTTTGTGCCATAATTCCCCATCTGCAAACTAAAGATGATATTACATCCTGTTTCTCACCTTCTCCCTGCAAGCTCTGTAAAGCTGCAGAGCCTGTAAGCACTGTAGAGCAAATAATGTCACTTTTTAATGCAACACTCTTCACAATAGCATTTCAGTCTTAGCTGAAGACTAATGACTATTGTGGTGTTAATAATAAATAATAATTGTAATCATACGTAAGACTTTCAGCCTTTCTTGCACTTAAGGTTGATTCTTCCAGACTTTCTGCAAGTTTACCTTGGGACCAGTCTGAGCAAAGAATAACCATATCAAACTGTGCTAAATAAGGTGGATTTCTTTTCTCATATAGTTTCTCTGTATTTGCTGAAGGACAATGAATAGTAGACTTAAGACTATCAAACTCATTTCACTTTTGTAATATTTAAACTAATTAGTCTCAGAGATGAAAAACGCATTGCTCAGATTCCAGATAATCTTAAACAAAACACTTCATGCTGATTTTATTCTGCTTCTATCTGTGCAAAGATTAAACAAAACCCACAGTTGGTTTCATCTGCCAGGCTCTAAAAAAAATCATGTCACAGGAAGAGAAAGGGGGGAAAATAAATCCAAGGCAAGGTTTGCAGTGCTCTGAGTTTGCTCATCCTTAGTTTATCTTCTGCAAATGAGCACGTATAAAACAGTCCACCTACTGTTCTAGTTGCTACGATATAATGCAGTTCCACTGAATGATCCTGTTAACCTAACCTTCAATTTGCTGGGATTTGAACTCTGAATTACAGCTTACTAACATAGTTTAACAGCTGGTACAAGGGCTTCTTTTGAATTTTTAATCACATGAATTAAAGATTGCTGGAGATGCTTTTCAGACCTCCAGTAGCAGTGATCCAATGTACAGAAAGACAAGTATAGGTAGCCCCATGAGGATTAAGAGAACAAAGGTACTATGGCTTGTGAAGCTATGCTGCACTCTTTGCTTGACAAAGCAGGAATACTGGTGCAAATTATTCAGGTGAAGATAAATTCACATTATGGCTCCAAATGGATTTAAAACCCCCTTTCTAGCTCACATTTTTATACATAGCGTGCATTGCCAGAGCACAGGTTTTGAAGATAAAGCTTAGTTTAGCAAAATGTTTCTTCTGTTCCTTGTATAAAGGGAACACAGATACACACAAAGCAAGAGAGAGAAAGAAATATACATATATAGAATGATTGCAACTGATATCTGGAATGCAATGAAAACAAACATGACCGTCTGTGGACGTTTCGGGGTGGATGTGATCATTTGTTGCCGTCGTACAGCGTGTGGAATGCGCGTGTTTAGATCCTGCACTCTTTGCGTCTCCCTTTATTTATTCCAAGATCTTTCTTATTGAGGATATTTCTCAGGGAAAGGGAGGGGAAAAAAAAAAAAAGAAGACAAAAATGTAGTTCAGCTGGAAGTTTGTCTACCCTGACACGCCAGCTGATGAGTGCTGTGAGAACTTGGGAGAGCAGATCTTACCTCCCGAGTTCACTAATCCTGCAAGCCTGAAGATCAGCAGAATAAAGTGGATGGAGTTGTTTAAACAAAATAAGAGGGGGAAGAAAAAAAAATTAAAGAAAAAGAAAATTAGGGCAGCAGGAACAAGAAAGCATGTTGCTTCTTAATTATGCTGTGTTCTCTCTCTAATGGATTGGCCTCCCCACAAGCTCTAAGTAAAGCAACTGGCATGTGGCATCCTCTGCAGAGAGAGGAGCAGTGGCAAGTGTACAGCTGTTCGTGCTGACACACAGGTGTTGGATTTTTGGATCTGTTAGCTAGACAGATTTTTAAGGGTGTACAGGGGAATCATCTGCAGTTGTTGCACAGAAAGCGAGTTGTCCAAGAATACCACAGTTAATTATTATGTAAATCCCACTCCACAGCCAAGGCTGGGGGCTGGAGTTGGAGCTGTGTTCCCCCCTGCCCTGCCAGCTCTGGGCCACCGTCTGATTTCCTTGCTGTCCCCTGTTCAGGAAGTGCTGTGGTGAGCTGTCAGCGACGGACAGCTCTGACAGCAGAGGCAGGCAGGTCAGGGGGGATGAGCAGCAGGGGTGACCCCCGCCCCTCTCAGCCGGCACGGGATCTCCGGGAAGAAAGAGGTGGCCATGCCAAACCACTGAAGAGGCGATGCTGAAGCTTCAGGGAACATTTCCCAGTCCTCGGGGAAAGCCTTAAGAGCAGCAGGTGGGGAGAAAGTTCAGGCAGACCTTTAGAAATGTATTATCCTTTCATAGACAGGACTTGCTGTGGCACTGAGAGCTCATGCTGCACTAACAGTCCTGAGTACTGCAGTGGCTTTGGGCAGCGTAACTGGGGTAGAATGCATTTGAGTGGGAGCAAGGAACATCATCTCCTACCAAACTGCTCCTATGGATAGGCAGTGATTTCTCCTTTCTCTTTTTGCAAGCCTCTTCACCCAAGGGTGCCTTGGTTTCCTCAAATAAGATATTATTTGGTTTCATGAAATAATAGATGTTATTTCAATACAGAGCAGGGTGCCGTGTTTTCTGTAAACTACTAATATGTACCAACCTTTATCTTTTTTATGATCTTTATATTTTTAATGAGCTATCAAATGAAGCAGAGGTGTCAAGGGTGACTGGAGGGATGTGACCAAACAAGCCCAGGTTGGAAAGGGCTTTGAGCAACCTGGTCTAGTGGAAAGTATCCCTTCCCATGGGGATGGGGGTTGGAAAGAGATGGTCTTTAAGTTCACTTCCAACCCAAACCATTCTATGATCTCAAGACAAAAGGTTTTGATCAGCTTCAGTTTATGGGACAATTTCTCCTCCCTGTTGCTCCAGGGCTCCTGGGTTGGATTGCAGGGCTGCTGATGGGTTTGCTCTCCACCTGCACCCAACAGCTCAAGGGGATAAGTGAGATAATAAGGGATAATAACTTCTTATTTGGCCAATTTTAGACACAATTTCATCCTGATAGAAATTAAATTTTGTTTTGTATGCTCTGGGACCCCTGGGTTTTGGACTCCTGCCGCTAGCCCTGCCAGGTGTCTGTGTTTCTCTGCCTCCTGCTGACGTGGTGGCTCTGACCTGCCCGGGTTGCATCACTCTGGCGGTGGCTGAGCATCGCTCTGCGGGGCAGCAGCAGGAGCAGCACGGGCAGCGCTAGCGCTCTCCTGTAATTCAGATTTGAGTGATGAAACCCAAGAATGCAGAGCAGCTGGGAGCGGGTCTCAGAGTGCTGATAGTGGGCAAGCTGGGGAGTATCACGTTTCTCCCCGGGGAATAGGCTTTCTTTTTTTTAATTTCCCCCTAGGGTTAAGCCTTTTGTTTTGTTCCTGCATTCTGCTCTTAGTTTTGTTCTTTCCCCCGAAGTCCACAATGGGAAATAACTCGAATTCATCTCTTTTTCTTGCAGTTTCCCAGGGAGGAGGAGAGGAGGAACACCTCCTCCCACCCCCCGTGACTGCCAGCCCCTCTCGCCCATCTCCAGGGCTGTGGCAGCCGCCCGCTTGCTCCTGGCCCGGCCTCGCCGCGCAGCTCCAGAGGTCTGGATATTACCATCCATCACAGCAGCTCCGGTTCCAGCGCTTGCTAAACGCCTGCATTTCCCGCTGGCTCGATGAACAGCTTTCAGCTTGTGGTACATTACACAGCCACCGGGTGAATGGGGCTGAGCGTTCCTGTTTGGCTGCGAGCGCCGCGTTCACCTGAGCTCGCTGGCAGGATGAATAGTTCACCGCGGCTCTGGTGCTAACCCCCTTTGTGAACTAGCAGTGAGCCATGTACCTTATTACAAAGGCCGACAGCTCCCTGGAAACTTAAATCCACTCTTTTTCCCTTCCCTACCATAGGGAGCTATAAAAGAAAAGGACTTGGTTGGTAGGCATGTAATATAACAAAAACCCCTCTGTTGTGGCAAGATCCAGACTCCCCAGTAACAATGGGGATTATGCTCTCGCATCGAAATTGCAGTTGCTAGTTTTAACTGCAGTACCTTATTACAGATTCCTACAGAGCACATTTATGTCAGGGGCTTGGATGTTTAACTTAAGCCTGGTAGCAAAGAGAGCTCGGAAGCCTCTGGTTTGGGCTGTTTTTTGGGGCTTTTTTTTTTTTGATACAGAGGGTAAAGATGCAGCTCGATATGCTGCTCTGGTGCTACCTTCCCCCAAACCACTTCTCAGAGGGCTTTAAATAGCCTGACACTGGCACCGGGCAGGGGCTGGCAGAAGAATGGATTTTTTCATCTGATGGCTCGCCAAGGTTGTTTTCAAGAAGGAGAAGTAGAAGAAGAAGGGGAAAGAAAAAACAAAAAAAAACCCTTTTGCATGCCAGTCATTCATTGCCTGCCAGTTCCCATGGTTCTCCTACGGATGGTAGCCACAGAACTATTCAAAGTACAGTAAACACTGAGGAAGGCGAAAAGAAACTCATGAAGCAGAGAACAGAGAAGGAAAAAAGGTTGGGTATGGGATACATGGTAGTAAGAGTCACTTAGGGATTACTTTAGGGTGTACCATGAATGCTTCACTCGGTGCCAGCAGTAGCTGGACCAGCACATTTTAGGGAGGACCTACCTCACTTCTGCAGGGTGGAGAAACCAGCTGATGTCACAGTGGGGGGTGGGGGCAGTGGGGAGGAAGTGACTCTGTTCTGGGGTATCACATATGGAAAAGAGGGGTGTTTACAATGCCATTTAGCTGCACTTGGGAAGAGTATGCACAGTCCTCTGCATGGACTGCAGATCCCAGGGGACTTGTGCCATCACTCTCTTTTTCTGCTCTTTCATCCTCTGGAGTGGAGAAAGTGTTTTTGTTTTTTTTTTATTTTAATTTTCTTCTTAATATTAATTTTTGTTTGTGTCATAAGTCAGGGAAGAAAAAGAAAAGAGAGGAGACAAAGTGTGACATCTCATCCCTGGAAGTGTCCAAGGCCAGGTTGGATGGGGCTTGGAGCAACCTGGGATAGTAGAAGGTGTCCCTGCCCATGGCAAAGGGCTGGAATGAGATGGGCTTTAAGGCTCCTTTCAATCCAAATCAGTCCATGATTCCAAATCTTGTAGTTTTCTTGACATGCATTAATTTTTCTTACCTCCAGGGCAGGGGAGTGGTGGATGGAGATCTCTACGAGACCACTCGTGCAAGGGACAGCTGCATTGCCTTCTCTGTGTGCATCATATTTAACCCCCTGGGATGAGAGAGGTGATGTACCAGAGAAAACATGATTATCTCATTCAGAGCAAAACTTTTATAGGGACAGAGGGTTTATCACTATGGATTTTTCTGATAGAGTAAAGCACCGCAAAGATGCTGAGATGGATAGAAACCTTCCTTCCCTGGGAGTGATACAATGTGGTTTCCATATTAATTTTTCTTTAATATTTTCATTATCAAAAATCTCCTTTCTTGGACAAGCTGTTTGAAACCCTACAGATTTATTCGTTGTTTACATTATGAATTGCACAAATCAAACCATACAGGATTGGATTGGAGGGCAGTTTTCCACTGATTCTGATTAAAAGATAATGGGAAGTCCCACTGGCCTGGGACAGTTCTAAGGTTCATCTCTCTCTTGAGCTTCTTGTGCCTGAGATTGGTACCTAAGACAGACACCTGGTCCTGTGACTTTTGCAATTCCAGCTGCTCTTCCTGGTGCCATGTGAGGGACAGGTTGTCCTCTGCTTTTGTACTCTTGTGTGAAATGAAAACTCAAGAGTTACTTATGGTATAGAATTATGTGTTGTTCAGGAAAAAAAAAACACAACAAAAAACCCACCAAAAGGCTTCAAAATCAAACTGTTCTCTGAAGGAAGAGGACTCTGCACTGGGAGAAGAGGGCCTAAGAAGAGCAATAAGATCTTTTAGGTGTCTTGAAGTCTGACTCTTGCGAAGATAAGAGGAACTTAACGTCGTAACAAAATTTCTATTTCCCTACAGCCTCAGAAAGTCTTTGTCCTTGAGCAGAGCAGTTTTACAAGCAACAGGTGAAAAGTAGTGATGAGCACCTGCCCAAATCTGAGGACCAGCAGACTTTGAGGGTGCTGGTGTTCCCCAGGAGGGTGCTCAGTGAAGCCTCAGTGCTGTGCAGCCACAAAGGGGGTGCTGGGACCGCCAGGGCCCACTGGGGTTGGCTCAGCACATGCTCTGTGTTTGTGTAAAGAGCAGAGGGTCCCAGGGAGATCCTGATTGTCTCACCAGCTCCCAGGCCCCTCTCTCACACAGCTGCAGCCCTGATTCATCTCTGTTCCCAGGCTCTCCTCGCCAGTGAGAGTGCAGCAGGCACCTGGTGTGCTAAATAATCCTCGAGCAGTAGGCTCAGAGATCATTAACTCTTCCGTCACCACGGCAGGCTGTTCTGCAGAGCACATGCCTGGCAGTGGGAGAGGATTCCACAGGAAAGTGGCAGAACACCTGGTTTTTATTAAAGTGGTGTACTGGAGGAGTGTAACACTGCAGATCTAATGTACAGGGCAGCCTATTTCAGAGCAGTGCAAAGGGGGGAAAAAGGCAGCCTGAAGTGTGTGTGGGTCTTCTGGAAACACCTGCAAATAATATTGGAGACGACAGATGTGAGATGGGGATGTGAAAGGGTGAAAGTGGCTTGATCCCCACCTCAGCTGTAGGAAGGCAGGGAGCAGCATCAGGGGAGTGTTTGAGGGAGGTCAGGTTGAGCAGCAGGAGGCTGAGAGCTCCCTTTGAATCTCTCTAAAACCAGAGGTTACTGTCAGCCTGGCTGCTCCTCAGTGCTGCACAGCAAAAGGCTGGGATGGGGAGCAACCGTCCCAGGAGTCGGAGCGCCATTCGCTGTGCACATCCTGGTTGGACATCAGGAAGCATTTCTGCATTGAAAAGGTCATTAGGCACTGGAAGAGGCTGCCCAGGGAGCTGGTGGAGTCCCTGGAGGTGTTCCAGAAACCTCAGTGCTCTGGATTAGTCGTCAGAGTGGTGTTTGGTTAAAGGTTGGACTCGATGATCTTGGAGGTCTTTCCCAACCTAAATGATTCTCTGACTTTTTGTTCCCTGTAATTATTTCCTCCATCACAAGCTTTCCATTGGTTTAAGAGGCTCCTGTCCTTTTGTCCCCTCATTTCAAGAAGGATATGGCTTTGTACCACTGAAAGAGGTACATGAAGGAAAGGAGAGTTGACAATGACCCTCTTTAGGACCTTTCTCTGACTCTTGATGCTCTAGGAAACGAGGGAGTGGGAGGAACACACTCGATGTAAGCATGTCTACCTGTGACCCCACACCTGTACAGCAGGTTGGGCACTGCCCCTGTGGAGCTTCCTTCACACTCCTGATGATTTATAGGGGAATTGGCAGCAGGAAATGCAGCTGAAGAAAAGTCTGCTATCCTACACAAAGTGAGTGCTGCATATGTCTAAGGGCCTGGAGTGTACAATGGCACATTAAAAAAAAACTAATGAAAAGGTTCTACATGCTGAGAAAACAGACATCTGGTCATCTGGGACCAAAATCTGACTTTGTTCTTGAGCTGATGAATAATTCAAGGGGCCAAACTGATATTCAAGTAGTAAAGTGTGGGTGTAGACCTTTCATTTCCCAGTGTACCTACTGCAGGTAAAACATTGTTCTGGATGACCAGTGCAATTCTAGGGACACAAAGTGCTGGAGGAAAGGCAGGAAATCTGTTTAAATACATCCCAGAAATGATGAGTTACAGGAAGGTTATTTAAAGCTTAAGAGAATTTTGCAGAGTGTCTATTGCTGTTATCCCCTTCTTTCCTTGGTCCCAGCTCTCTGCCATGTTAAAGTGAGCAGGAGAGGTGGCCTTGTCAAGCTTTCAAAAGGCAGAATACTGAAAAGGTCAGAGTAGTAAACTATGACAGAGCATGTAAGTCATTATCATTCTAACATTGCCTCTGTAATGAGAACGAGAGCAGAGCAAATTATTGTGAAATGCGTTGTAAAACTTGGGAAAACGTAGTTCTGTTGCTGCCTAAGTTCTTTAATGACAAGTGGATTCTATGTGTGTCTTTATTAACATGCTCTGTTGCTTGAATGAGGCTGAAAGAAAAATTTGTGGCAGTTTCCGTGGAAACTACTCATTTTTCCCCCCCAACCATGAGGAAAACTCACATTGCTGAAGGTTGGGAGAAACTGAAGCAAACTAAAGAGCTTGGGGATTTTGTCTGATTTTCTGTTTGTTTGTTTTGTCTGTTGTTTTTATTCAGGGTCTGTCAAAACTTTGACATTAATTCCTGACATTGGAGTAGCACAAAATTGAGGGTGAGGTATTTTTATTATATCTATGTCCACGACACTTGTAAAAGTCCCATGCTGTATAATTTTATTGCTGGTGATACACTAGTTGCTAGAACACGACAATATTGGTGAACAATAGTTGCTAGAGATGCTTCTTCTGCAAAAATTTGGGTGACTGATAATTTACAACCCCTTATAGATTCATGAAGACAAAACAGTCAAAAGATGGTGATGTTGGGAGCACCAGCTGGTAGAAGAGCTTATAGCAAAATAAAAAAGAGATTGAAGAAACACCTGTGGAGGTAAGTCCAAATTAATGCTGGGTGTTGGCTTGTGGATGATTGCTGTGCTGAAATAAATCCCTCAGACCCACTCTCCATCTCTGCAGGGGGACACCAGACTGAGAGGGTTCACTGCAACTCAGGGGGACAGGAGAGTAAGCGTCCTCAAGTTGTGCCAAGGGAGGTTTAGGTGGATATTAGGGAAAATTTCTTTACTGTAAAAGTGGACAAACATTGGAACAGGCTTCCCAAGGCAGTAGTGGAGTCCCCATCCCTGGAGGGATTTAAAAGCTTTGTAGAAGTGGCTCTTGGGGACTTGGGTTTAGTGATGGCCTTGACAGTGCTGGAGAATGGATTGACTCAATAATCTTAAAGATCTTTTCCAACTTAAGCAATTTTATGATTCTATGCTCCTGTCTTATTCTGACAACCTGCAGCCTTTCATGCACTCAGAGATTTAAATAAAGTCGATTATGGGTTGATTTCTCTAAACCGTGGAAAACTCCACTTGACTGGGTTTACAAGCTGGCTTTTGTCAGTTTGGCTTTCTTTGATGATTGCAAATGAAAATATAAAATGAAATGAAAGTTGTACCAAATGTGCAATGTGTCCTTTGTACCAAGGAAGATGGCATTTCTGGGTGAACTGTACATATTCAGGGCTTTGATCTTCAGGTGGGAGAAGCCACAGTCAGAAAGTGATCACGGCATTTCAAAACTAAGTTGTGATCACAGGAAGCCACCTGAGATGTATTCTGGCTCAGGTAATTCAGAGAGATAGAGGGAAACAGACTCTTTGCTCATCTTGTTCCTCGGGTATGGACACCTTCCACTATCCCAGGGTGCTCCAAGCCCCAATGTCCAACCTGGTCTTGGACACTTCCAGGGATCCAGGGGCAGCCACAGCTTCTCTGGGCACCATGTGCCAGGGCCTCACCATCCTCACAGGGTAGAATTTCTTCCTTATAATAATGTTCTTCTAATCTAAACCTGCTCTCTTTCAGTTTAAGATGTTCTTCCCTGTCCTATCACTCCAGTCCCTTTTAAATAGTCTCCATCTTTCTTGCAGGTTCCCTTCAGGTACTGTAAGGCTGAAACTGAGCACCCCAAAGTCTTTTCTTGTATAGACATATGCCAGTTGTTGTCCTGAGTTGGACTAAATGTCCCTGGTGGGTTGGACTGAAGGTCCCTCAACACAACTGCAGCCTCTGGCAGTGCCCATGAAATCAGGACAAGGGACACCTCCTCGGATTTCTTTGAAACACTTTTCTGGAAAGTAGTGATTCAAGATGGCTTTTGTTGGGAACATCTGGGATTTGGTTTCAGGCTCAGCTGTAGTGAATGTGAGGAGAAGTGTGTCTTCACGGTTAATTTTTAGCTTATGCGACAACATTTAACGAGTTTGCTGAAATGTTTAAAAGATGGCACATACATAAGTGTTTGTGGCTCCTCAGTTGGTGAGCAATCTGCTCTGACCACAGCATGAACTTGACTTATGTGAGAGGCTGAAGTACCACAGGACAACAGAAGCCCCCTGGTCTCAAGGTTTTCAGGTTTTGGCAGAGTTTACGCAGAAACAAAAAATGTGTGAAAATCTGTGAGCTCCTTGGTTTTGCAGGGGAGTGTGGGGGTTCTGAGAAACCAGCTCTCACCCCACACCTCACATTGGCAGGCAGCTGAATTCCTCCAAAAAGTCTTTATTCAAAGGACATGAAGCACAGGACTTGTCTCATAACTTGGTCGTGACCTTCAAGGGGAAATATGGAATCGCAGAATCTGCCATAGCCGGCAACTACTTCCCCTCATATGAATTTGACTAAATAAGTTCTGACTACTTCAAAATATCAGGCTAGAGGTGTATTAAATGTCCAGTGGGAAGTGTGTGGTGCTGCAAGGGTTAACTGGAGCATCAGTATTTTTCTGAGAAAGCGGTGGGGGGAAGAAACCTGGACCCAGATTCCAGATCCTGGTTCCAGCTAAGCTTCACGGGGGGAGCTTGACTCCTCTCTTTAAAAGGCAAAAACAATACTGTGCCCCAATTATTCTTTTATTTTGCAAAATGTCAAACTGCATGTGATCCATTTAATTTCTACAAGTGTTCCAAATGGGAGAGCTGTCTAGATGTTCCTTTAATTGAGCAATACCCTGCATAGCAACTATAGTTTCAAACATTCCTGAAAAAGCTACAATAGACCTAACACACATACAGAGCTTCAGTTAGACTCTAAACTCATTTTTTGGAGTTAAAACTCCATTTAACCTGTAGTTGTAACTCCTTATTGAGTTCTCCTCATCTATTTTTCCTTCAATCTGGCTTGCAAAAATGATGTCTTTTTTTTTTCCTTAAAGTTGCCTACATGATCT